>JBAJNP010013939.1:0-11538 GCA_036877545.1 Yasuhikotakia modesta | reverse complement strand
GCAGCTTTAACAACAATCTGCTGTTACAATACTGGTGCTGAGCTGATGATATAAGATTGATTGTGTGATGGTTTGCAAAGAGACATGGATACTGATAGATATATACTGTGACAATGTTGCTAACTGTGACCATCCATGGAGATGGCCGTGGAGAACATCCTCTGGGAACGACTGATGGCAGGGACCACCACTGGAGGGAAAACTGGGGACCGGACTGCAAGCCAACTGACCCGCCGATGAGAGATCCATAATGAGGTGGATCTGAAAAACTCCCCCGAGAGGAAACCCGGGAGAAAACAGAGAATAATTAGCGTAGCAGCCGTTCATGGCATTGTGAACATAAATCAACTTGTCAGTAGATAACAGTTGTCAATTTGAAAATGCTTGACTAAAGAGTTGGGTTTTTAGTCTAGATTTAAACTGCAAGAGTGTGTCTGAACCCCGAATAGTATCTGGGAGCTCGTTCCAGAGTTTAGGGGCCAAGTGAGAGAAGCTCTGCCGCCTTCAGTTGTTTTATTAACTCTAGGCACAGCCAGCAGACCAGCGTTTGGAGACAAACACAGGCGACATGACGGGAACAATCGCGGCTGGTGCTTTAACATGTTTAAACATCTTTAATTACGTCACACTCGCGATTGTACCCCCAGGTCGCTACAATATATACTGAGTATATATTGAATATATAAACTCAATATATATATTAGTTTGGCCGTGACGTTTCGTCTCAGTATGACGTCATGATGGCGCTTTTATAATTGCTCCTTTAACCCCGCCCACTGAGTCGCACGTGTATCGGAAGAGAAACGCCGGACGCGAACACAGCAACTAAACGACGCAAACCTGCACCGAGGAAAAACGACGCTGGCTGCTGTGGAAACGCAGGTTTTACTGTACGGATGAACTTTATTTCAGAGGAAGTTGCGGACCTGTTTGCCCGCTGACGCCGATTACTATGACGACGCCGATTACTATGACGACGCAACAGTGATGTCGCAACGCAAGTGTGAGTAACATTGTTTTCGTCACTATCTGTCACGAAAGAGTTGTCTGTTTATTTGTACTTAGTATATTTTAATGCAGTTTATATTCCTTTTGTCCATTTAACTTTTACAAGCACAAGTATTTTTATGCTTGTAGTTGTGCGTGTCTGACATAATCAGATTCACGTAAACATCAGATGTGCAAGTGTTCATAACTCACATTGCTTTCTTCATGATCTAGTGAATGACGTGTATGTTTGGGTGAATTATTATTATGTTATTAAATACATTTTATGCAGAGCTTTAGTGTTAAAGTAATATCACTTTAATAAGATGTGTGTTTATGATTTGTATAAATGTATGATTTATATAATTATTACATGTGTTGTATAAAGTGTTAAGTATGGCTTGTTCAGCAGGATCCTGGATAGATTCAAATGAAAGGGGTTACAAAAGAGTAGTAGTGTCTTAACAAGGATGACATATTGTGTGTTGTAGCCAGGGTCTGTTAGCATTCTATTCATCTCAATGAGACTGACCCACAGTGTTGCTAACTGTCTCTTAAGTCTGTTCTGTGAATTTTGCTCTGTATTGTGTACATGAAACTCTCTTTCTGCCTTTTCTTTAATGAGATAAACATTTTCTGCAGTAAAATTAAATGCAGTGAAAAGTGACATGTAAGGACATTTGTCATCACTATCTGAAAGGCTTCTGTCACCTGTGGTTTGGTCCTTTCAGACGGGGGAAGCAGTTTTTTGGTTGGGGCAGGTGAGGGGTGTTCGGTACACAATGATCACAGTTTTTCAGTTCAGTTTTGAATATTTGAGTCTCTCTTTCCGGAGGGACAGAGTCAAGTGTATCTGTCACCAGTACACACGCCTCTGTTAAAGTTAAAAGGTGAATCTACTCTCACCATGATCCTTTGATTTCGTAACTTCCTTCAGTGTTTCAAAGTAATCATGGATTTTTTTATCTGCTCAAAGCTGAAGTTGCTTGTGTTTGTCTTCACTATCTTCACTGTTTACATTCTACACTTCCTGCATTATTGCCTCCTGTCTGCCTGATGAATTCATGCTTCTGTGAGGCGCTTATTTGACCTGAAGCTCACAGCAGCTCATGAACCGTCGTGAGCTTGTTGAGGGTCTTACATGAGTCGAGCGATGAAAGACCCTTGAGTGTTACAAGGATCAATTTATGATTTTCCATTTAAATGTAAGAAGTCGAAACTTGGTGCTTAAAACTTTGCTACTTTGAAAGGAGAAGTTTTAGAGTAACAGGATTCGGGTACCTTGTTTAAAATCTGATTAAATGTAATTTCGCTGTAGAGGTGAGCACACTTGTCACGCCGCCGCCACAAAGGGCTCCGACATTTTCAGTCAGTGAATGTAACGGCATGTATTACAGGCTAATATGTTAAATATGCTCTGATATTCTGGGACACTGGATGACTGAAATGGGCCAGAGCACAAAAATGATGTTGTGTGTAAATCTTAAAAAAAGAAATTTTGTCTTTTTTGTTTTTGCCGTCATTGTTATTTCCAACCCATTTGCAGCCAAACGCTGATTTAAGGTTTGATGTATAGCTTTTATAGTGGCATTATGACAAACAGCAGCTTATGTCCCCTTTTGTGCTGCTCAGAAATGTGTTTGGAAAACCATGAGAACGAGTAAATGACCAAACTGTTTGTGTGAACTAACCTTTCAAAAGAAATTGCCTGAGAGTGATGTTTTGATAATGCCACCAGAGCGGCGATTTGCAGTGCAAACACTGCAGCTGTAGATGCAGTTTTCTGCTGAGATGTTGTGTCTCATGACATTAAGCTGAACTTAATATCTGAAGCTCTGAAATGTAAACTTGTTTAGACATCATCCCTATGCTAAATACGCTAAGCTCAGATGAATCCTCTTCAGCTCTCAGCAGTGAGATGTGAGGTGTTTATGTCAATGTTTGCAAACCATTAACTGCTTAGCTGACCTGCTAAATGACTTTGACAAGAGTGAGAAAAACTGTGCCGTTTGCATTAGCCTATTTATCCAGCAAACACACCTCACCACACCAGCTCATCACTGCTAATAGTACATTCGTTTAGGGTGCTGTGTTTGCTTTTAAAGGCCACCTCACACCTCGGAGGTGAAGACAAGCCTCTGTGCTGTGTGTGGTTAATGTGTTGTGTGATGTGATATTAGCGGCAGTGCTGTAAGATTTTCAGAAAATCATTCATATTTAGCTCTAGATCAATGAAGTTAGAGTTAGGTTTAGTGTTAATGTTATGGCGTAATGTTATGGTTAGGCTTCTGACTGAGGTTAGATGGATGTTATTTATCATGTATAGATGAAAACAACATCCTTCAGGCTAAAAAAAAATAAAAACTTGATTTGGAAAATCAATATCACACCTCTTAGCCGCAGTTGTATCATTTTTATCTTCTGCTTTTAAAGGTCACAGTTTCAGAACAACAGCAGAGTTTGAATGATTTGAGTAAAGAATGATTGAAGTTTCAGTTTTCAGTGATCTAAGGTTTGGATTTCTATAGAAAACTAATGTTGTCATTTTGGCTGTTGTGAAAATGTGCTGTATAGATTTCTCTACACCTATGCATGTGTCTTAATGCTCACATTTCTGTTAATGAGATGAAGTCACATACAAACATTAAATTCTATGTTTGCATATTTCAGGACCATGGACAGCACACGAGGGGGAGGGTTCAAGTTTCTGTGCACTAATGTTACAATAATGAGTTTACAAACATGCTACATGCAGTTTTGTACATGCACATGTGTGCTCATATACATTTGTATACATTTGTATATTTGCTAAAAATAAGACAAATGCAGATATTTCGACCAAATATCATTTTGTTTGTGCATGTCTGATCAGAAATGGGTTCTATATAATTAAAGCTTTAAAAACATTGGTGCCATTGTGCCACATTTTGTAACAATTTTGTATTAAAAAGAACAACAAAGTTTGTATTACAGTCCCAACAAGGCTACAAGAAAAAACTCTTTGAGGAGTTTTTGTATGACTTTACTAATGACTAATTTAGTATGTGACTTTACTAAACCTGCATGACTTTACTAAAACTGTATCACTTTACTAAACCTACATGACTTTACTAAACCTGCATGCCTTTACTAAACCTGCATGACTTTACTAAACCTGCATGCCTTTACTAAAACTGTATCACTTTACTAAACCTACATGACTTTACTAAACCTGCATGCCTTTACTAAACCTGCATGACTTTACTAAACCTGCATGACTTTACTAAACCTGCATGACTTTACTAAACCTGCATGACTTTACTAAACCTGTATAACTTTACTAATGTATATGAGCATCTAGACCATAAAAACAAAATGTAAAAGTGGACAAGCATTTGAACTCCTTTACACTTGAATATACTGAAGTCACATGTGAACCAGAATACATCTCAACATCTCATCTAAAATTCAATTAGTGTGATCTGTCCATATCTTTCAGTGTTTGATTAAAAACAAACACATCACATATTACACTAGTTAATGATCATTCAGTTATTGACACAATCAGTAATGTTTAGTTTAATTCTAACTCTTATTACAAGAGAGAAAGTGACCTTTCCTCTGTTATTCACACAAACAACAGGAGCTCTTATCTGACTGTGGAAATGCCAGGACTGTTGCAGTTTCTATTAAGTTACTGGTCCTGTAATATTTTAGGATCCTGAATATAATTTTAAGGTTTAAATCCTAATGTATATACAACCGCATTATGTGTATGGCTGTAGTATAATGTCAGAAATGTTGGTTTGCTTTTAGTGTCTTTTACATTGGGCCACAGGAGAAGTTTAGAGGATTTATTATGTAGCTCTTTTTCACATAGGCTTGTTGTGGCACTTTATACAGACCAAAAGTGAAACACATGAGCTGCTGTTATTAACTATAATTCTTCCTTCTGGTCTTTCATTCTCTGCATATGAAACCAACATTTTCCACATTTGGTTCAGACCAATTCAGATCTAATAATAGCACTTTTTATCTGAACACACATTTGAGAGCTGCCACGGAGGAAATGTTATTATGTGAAAAATAACTTTTTAAAACTATTTTGTAACATTTAAAAAGTGTTCCTCACACAAAGCTTCAGAGGTCGCATGGACTAGTTTTCTAGTGTTTGTTGTGTCTTTTGGAGCCTGACAGCTGTGCTTGAACTCCCATTGCATCATGGGAAGATGGAAATGTTGATATGTATGAAATTCTCTCTTCACTTTTCTGTTCAACAGAAGTCAGAGAGGTGAAATGACAATTCTGTGTTCTGTGAAATGGTATGTGTGCCATACCTGAATTCTGTCTGTCTGCAGAAGCAGTTCACGGTTCAAGGACAGGAAACTGAAGCGGCTCTGCAGAATGTGAACTATTTAAAGTGTGAAATCATGTAAATGTGGCACTACAAACTGGAGCTTTTGTAATATGACTATTGAAGTTATTATTTCATTAAATTCTTTGCTTTCTAAAGATTCCCTGGCGCTAGTGTGTCAGCGCACGAACACACACATTAGTCACACCTGGATTTGGCAGGTTATGTAGAAGTAACATGCATATGAATATAGAATATGTAGAAGGGCTGTTGTTTTTATTGCAGGGTTACTGAACACCCTAAAGTTACCACAACTGGTTCCATGTCTCTTATATGATGCTGTTTCTAAACACTGTAGCGTGTTAATTGTTCAGTGTTCAGTCATGTTTATAGTATTTACTCTGTCTCTCGCACATTCTCCCTGTACAAACACATCAACATCTCTGATCTAGTTCTGGTGTGGTTCTGTGGTTCTGTTATAATTCCACACTGAAAATCAGCTCTTGCACTCATCGTGTCAGCATTAGCTGTTTTTAATTATTGTGATTATTTGTTAAATATTCAAGATGCAATAATGAACTGGACACCAGCTGTGCTTGTCTAAACCTGAGTGTTCATCTCATCAGGCCTGGTGTGCCTGCGCAGTCGTGCAGAAAACCTCGACAGAAATGTGCAATTATTTCAACTTGTTTGCTTGCCATCTGCATTTGCAAATGTTGTTGATGTTCCCTGAATATTCTTTCCTGTGATCATGAGCATCATATTGATCAGATCTGATGACAGCATCTGACAGAGTTACAGATCAGTCCTTCTGAAGAGCATTTGTTCGCCTGATGCGTTCGTCTGACGTGTTATTATGGTTGTGCTGTTGACTTGAGCTATTTTCTTAACTTATGCTTTGGTTACATGCACACAGAATACAGTTACTGTATTTATATTTATGGTATGTTCTCCTGTTCAAGAACAGTAATAAACTTCACATCATTATGTGCATTATATGCACTACATATCATTACAGGAGTCAGAGGATTTAGCTTTGATATCTGAGAGCTGTCATTTAATTAGTGTCACGTCATGTCTTCATATAAACCTGCTGAAAAAAACTGCTGAATCCAGTTGGGCACGTGTAACCCTCACAATATAACATTCATTTTCCAGTGTTTGCTCTGGAGACAGGGTTTATGGCATGGCACCAGCAATACCCAAAATTCACTGTTTACTTGAATTCACTTTAACTTGATACTTGACGGATTTCCCTGGAGTTTTTCAGTCAGAAGCTCATATGGGGGGCTGCTGAATTTTGGGGGCGGGGCTTGAAGGAGTTGTTGTAAAAAGACATTAAAACCATTCCTGCATTTTAACAAGAAGAGCTGCTTGACTCAAAACATTTGTGATGCATATTTAAAAACAGTCTAATAAGAACAGTTGGTTTTCTTACCAACCCTCAACAACATCACTTGTTTGAATCAAGTAAATGATTTGGTTAAAGGTGTCTGCTAAATATAAATGTTATTTAAAGTGTAATAAAGTTCTGTTGTTAAAAATAAAATGAAAGCTTTAGTATTTCAAACAGCAGTGGGAATCAAATGTATAAAAAAACTAAACATATACTTACAAAAACATATACTGTAATTTATTATAATATTATATTAAATATGTCATATATTTAAATGATTAGGTGAAGAACTATGAGTTGCATATCAGTAGGTTTAAATAAAGTTTTACAGTACAAATAAAGATTGTACTTTTGAACAGTTGTTTCTTTGTGTAAAGATTGCATTGTAAAAAATATATAGCTCAATTCTTGAAATAACAGGCCCACATTAACAGCCACTGCACAATGTTGAACTGACGTTACGAAACGTTTAATATACCAAAGCAAGCGAAACCCCCATCCAGTTTCACCAGCTTTAAAAAGTCAAGTGTAAGTCAGGACCTGGTTAGACCCTAATAAATGCAGTGGCTCACTTTTCCTATGATAACAAATGTCAGACTTTCCATAGTAATATATGTCTGAAACAGCATAAATCAACAGCCGTGTGCAGCGGTGAGACCACTCTGAGTGTAAATGCAAACCAGGCTGCTCTGCCAAACAAAGGCACCTTGACTGCAACACTACAGAACTCTAGAGCTCATGTATAAGAGCTGAGAGGAACAGTGTGATAGAGCGGCAGTGGAGCAGAAGTTACCATCAGGTAACACGCATTAACATTTCACTTACTGACTAAATGCATGCAGGCTTTTGAAAACAATCTTTATATATCTTTGTACCTGTAGATACTGACCCAACATGACACTAAATTCAGAACAGTATTGCACAGGTGTGCTGTACTGTAAGTAATGTTAAAAAGTTATTCATGGAACCACACAGCCCAGAACCTTTTAGGAACCTATCCACAGAACGTTCCTGTTGCACAAAAGGTTCTTTGTAGAAGAAAAATGTCTACTACAGACTATAAAAAGGTATGAAAGAAATGGTTAATTTAAGAACAGTTGACTGAAAGGTTCTTTGAGGAACCAAAAACGGTTCTTTTATGGCATTGCTGTGAAGAACCGTTTTTAGAACCTATAGATGCTTACGCATACAAAAAGCATTTATTTTCAATGAAGACAGATGCAACTCAATCTAGGTGGCTGAAATAGACTAAATATAACTGTCCACGCAGAGGTGTCCCTGTGTTTGTGATTACAGTGAATGAATGTCACTTGTTTTTAGTTGCAGCTATACAACAAGAGGGATTTAACATCCTAATGATATTTGTAACTGTGCCACTTTTCATTACTGTCATCATCTCTTGTTTGTTTGAATAAGAAACATTTTTTGAAAAGCTGTTTCATCACAGGGTCAATATTGTAAAGAAACACAAACTAAATCTAAATATTTTAGAGTTAATGAATTATAAACTGGTTCAAATTAGAAAATTTCATACACTGAAATTTCATAATTTTCATACACTGTAATAAAAACGTACAGATACTGCTTTTATCTTCACATCTGTGTCACCCTTCTGTGTCCCAGCATTATACAACCACGTGGTAACATCTAAATATAGGTGTGTTTTATACAGTTGCCTGTGATGAGGTTAAAGTGAGTTTAACAGTGTGCAGATACACAAGAAGTTCATTGTTTATTAACTGAACAACGGCCCCTCAGAAGAGCTGAAATCACACTTATGATGAGAGCATGCTGGGAAATAATGACGGCTGGAGAGTAGCTGTGATCTGTGAGGTGATGGATGAATATAACCTTCAGTGAAAGACGGACCCGCTCACTGCCGCCTCTCTCTGAGGTCTAACTGCTCATTGGTTTATTACTGGAGTAAACAGCCCCTGTAATTGACTCAAACTCAACACGGGTCACTGCAATCAAATTACAGAGACGCCCTTTACGCAACGCCCAAATATTTATGTCACACAGTAAATATTATAACCATTAACTTTGAGGTTCAACAGTTTTGCACCTTTAAGAAGTATTTGTCAGGTTTGTTTGTGAGAAAATCTCTTATCTTCCATCAGATGTCTTGTTTTATGTATGAAACTGTGACATAGAGGCAGTTACGTCATTTGGACCACATTTCTCAGCTTTACAAATATTGCATCATTTAAAGGGTATAGCACAGATATACAGCACCCATCTAAAGTTTACAAAAACTTATTTTTGATTGACAATTTTTCACATTTTATAATAATAATAACTCGTCAAACTATGAAAAAACACAAATGAAAAACTTGATGATGAATGATGTTGCGACTAATGAAATGAAATGAAACTAGGTTCTAGCATGTTTAATGAAGTCACACTTTACAAAAATGTTTTCTTGACATTTCATCAGCAGTTTTTAAAGAATCACCCAGAGAAGTTTCTCTCTTTTCACTTATTTGCTGCTTTATTGTTTTTCCAAATAATCCATTTTAAACCTTTTTTAAATTTTAAAATTAAAGTTGTAAATTTCAAAGAACAGAAATTAACGTGTTTGCACAGGTATATTTTGTTAACCGTTATCATTTTAAACAGCAAGTGTTTTAAAAAAAGACCATTCAAACAAAGTTGTTTTTTAATTTTGTGTGAAATACAAGCTTATAAATAACTGCACAGGAACATTTGTTATTTAAATATTTAGCCTTGACTTTTTGTTAGTTTAGGATAAACTTGAACCTGTGTTTGTGTCTTTTTTAGGGGGGAGTGCAGAATAACTTAAGCACAGACCCCAAACTTTAAAATGAACTTCCTGCTCTGCCACATTGGCAAACCAAACAATTAATCAATTTTACTTCCACTAACAAAAGAGTGAATTTTTTCAATTAGCGGCGCGCAGCTGGGAGCTAATCATACACGCTGCTGCATAATTCAGTGAGCCGACTGCCTCACACCGCAACCCTGATCTGTTGACACGGGAGCTCAAATTTACATGTCAAAGAATGTTTGTACAGGTTCTGTTTGGCCGCCTGCCACATCCAGAGAGGGTTGTAGCTCACGCTGTACGCCTGAGAAGTGACAGGCTGCACGTCTCTCAGTGAATGTAAATGGAGATTGCTAATTCCTAAAGAGAGTTTAGCCGTGTTTATTTTTGTTATTCTTGTTTTGGCAGCACAACTCTTTCATATATCCATTTTAAGAAACTGTTCACATGAAAATTTCACTTCTGTCATTTGTTGGCCCTTTGAAATCCCTTCAAACCCATGTGACTTTCCTTCATTGTGGAACTCAAAAGCTTTGATGAAAATTCACACACTTTCTTACAATCTCTCACACAAAGCTGTCAGGGTTTAGAAGATTTTTATGATACTTTTCTGACGCCTTTTTGACCTTTCAGTAGCTCAGCAGCTTCTGGACCATGTGTTCATCCATGCTTTCATTGTCAAGATGTTCCTCAGAATTTACTCCTTTGCATTCCAAGAAAATCAAACAGGGTTGGAGGCTAAAGACATGCTGGATGTTTTGTCATGTTTTCAGGTGAAGCGTCCCAAACACATTTCATCAGACATCGGTGAGACTGTAAGTGATGAAGCAGGATTTGTTTTAAAAAGCCAATTAAATCTCCCAGACTGAAGCTTTTTAAACTGCTATGGTCAGAGTTTCTGTGCTGTATATTTGTCTCAGCTATAAAGCTTTCATTCCTGCATCTGTACAAATAAAGCTAATGAAACAATGTCGATGGACCGAGATCTTTTCATGCTACACAATCCGTCAGATAAACTTCTGACTTCTAACTTAATTAAATCAGCCGAGTGTCTTTCTGGGTGGAAGCTTCAAATGTTTAAATTACACGACTAAATAAGCAAGATTAATTAATATGATAATCAGAAAGGTGAATGAGCTCAGCTGTTTGCATTAGAAACTGCGTCAGAATTAAAGCAGAAAGTGTTATGAATGTTTTCTTCTGCAGGGATGGAGTAATTAACTAAAGTAACACAAGAACGCCAAATGAATTTAGCCTCCAGCTCTGTGGAGGTCTGACACCATGTGCTTAATATAAATGAAGCAGCAGACAACAGCGGCTCATGTTAAACAAACCTCCTCCTCGCAAAAACAAACAGGAAATTGCCAACGTTTCTAAATTACCATTTTAATATGTTCCGGGGTCATTTTGGGGCACAGACTTATTATCAAATAAATATCAGTTTTTCCCAAAGCACTGAGTTAAAAGTTAGTAAGAACGTAAATTATACTTAATCTCTACGGCATGTTTTTCTAAAGCATTATTAGCAAAGTAATGAACAAAAGTTTGTGAATTTACAAAACTCTCTGATTACCCTGAAGTTTTTATCTCAAGACAGTTTTTTTGGATATTTTACTCTATAAGAGACAAAGAGACCAATAATATTCATGCATTTTGATCATTGCAAAGCCATTGTACTCTTGTGATAAAATAGATGTAAGTTCATACAGAATGTGATAAGAATAGCATATAAGAATAGAGATGATTTCCTGAAGAAATGTTATGATTTTGAGCATACAGGTTTATATAATGCATGGTAAATCAACATACAGAAACACTGCAGCAAGTTTAGTGTACCGACCGCTTGTGGGTTTCCTCCTGTCTGCTGCTGTACTGATACCACTGAGATCTGAAGATGATCAGATCATTGGATGTCTTAAAATGTTAAATAAAAGATTTACAGGGAGTGCAGAATTATTAGGCAAATGAGTATTTTGACCACATCATCCTCTTTATGCATGTTGTCTTACTCCAAGCTGTGTAGGCTCGAAAGCCTAC
>JBAJNP010013938.1:0-11538 GCA_036877545.1 Yasuhikotakia modesta | reverse complement strand
TGTGTGTGTGTGTGTGTGTGTGAGTGTGTGAGTGAGAGTGTGTGTCTGAGAGAGTGCGTTTGAGTGTGTGGGTGTGAGTGAGTTTGTGTGTGTGCGGCCGCTGGGCTGTGTTTTCTACAGTAAATGATCTCAGTTTCTCCTGAGATCTGCTCTGAGTGTTCACATCATTTTAATTGACATTTAGATGTCAACTATCAGCGTCTACAGAAGCTGACATTTAAATAATGCCTGGCATTATCATTTCCTGTGTCCCATCTTGCCTACTTATACTAAACCCTAAACGCATGACTATTCTTGATATGGGAAACATGAACATGTTAGGGGCCACACTAGTGTGAGATGTAGGGACTGACATTATACACTGGCATCCAACAGTGTGTTCTTTAACAAATTCACAACATTTGTATGTTCATATGCATGTAATGATGGAGAGAGAGAGTATGTGTATGTATGTACTGTACGTGATGGTTGTGTTTCTTATAACGTCTACACTGAAGAACTTCTGTATGTTACTGTCTGTCTGTCTCTGTCTTGTAACGTCTGTTGCAACACCAAAGAAAAGCTTAACATTATAAATAGGCCACACAGAATCTCAGTTTCTCTCATATCTCATCAAATCTGCCAAAAGACACTTTCTGTCTCTCTCACTTCAGCATTAAATTCAGTGAGAGAGTTGCCAACAGTTTCAGAAAAATAAAAAATGAATAAAAAACATTAAAGAGTATCAAAAACAACACGGTACTCGACTGGAGAGCGTCTCAGGTCTATATAAACCTCAAGTGCCTCTGGACGTCATTCATGTGAGTTTCAGCCATCAGAATGAGCGAGCGCTACAGAGGAAGGAGAAAAATCACCGGCGCGCTGCTTTGTTGTTTCAGAAAATCCCTCCGTGAGACACACAGGCAGATTTCTGCCATATCAACAAGCCCATCTGGGTAATGACGCCGCTTTCATCCTTATCAAAGATCTTTCACAGCGACTGCAAGTGAAGCAATAATGAAAGCTTTTGAAAACCCACAATCAGAACTCAATTGCTCAACCCAGAGCACTTCTGAACAAAAGATGGCGCTCTTCTGAGCTCGCGCCGCGCTTTTGGCAGCGAGAGAGATCCGCTCTTGACGCTCTCTCCTCAGAACCGTGACGCATCTGCCATCCGCATTTGTCTGATTGTTATAGGATCCGTTTCAATGCTGAGAAATTGATGCTCGATTCAGCTCCATTCACACACGCTTCCTGAATCAATTCACTTCTTTCACCGTGATGATGTCATCACTCGTCTCACATCTGAACACAGCCCCAGGTTCAACATCAACATTACTGCCATCAAAACATCACAGACGAGGCAGAATCACTGACCGGTTATTTGTGTCACGCTAGTAAACCTGGAATCACGTGGGTAACAAAACAGAACATTTTACATGAGGAAATTACTCACCCAAACCACAACCACAAAAATGACAATTTAGACTCACAACTCAAATGTGTTTTCACTGAATTATTAATGTAAGTGCTTCAGATTTCTGCTTTAAAAACCCTAAAGAGCTCAGCCCTGTTTACTTCCTGTCCACACGTCTTACGCCAACTGTACAGTTTGCTTTACAGAGAGAAAAATCAGAGACAGTTTTGTTAATGAAGATAATGTCACACAAGCTGAAGATAGACATTTACAGTACAGACAGTTTTACCTGTGTGAGCTGATGAAGTCTGATGAACCTCCGATCTGATCACATGACAGTCTGATACAGACGGAGTTTCTCTCCAGATCTTCAGGTTAAATCCAGCCAGTAAATGTCACATGAGTCTGAGAGCAGCAGATGAAAGCGTTTCGCTCCAGCACACAGGAGTTCACATCAGCACATTCTTTAAAACGCTGGAGCTGGAATTTAGGGGAGAAGTTTTGGGGCAGCTAGTTGGATTCACACACGTTTTCTGTGCTGGGTAAGCATCACTTTAACTATTGCTGTAAAGTAAACATTTGTGATAATACACAACGCAGAATACCCTAGCAACCATCCCATAACACCCTATCAACATTCATAACAACCCAAATGACCTTAGCAACCACCCAGAACAGCCTAGCAACTATCTAAAACACCCTAGAAACCACCTAAAACACCTTAGCAACCACCCAGAATAACTTGGCAACCATGCAGAACAGCCTAGCAACCACCAGTCAAGCAGCATCTACATTTACCTCAGGAAATGCACAAATCTAGTTAATGTGATGTTGTTGAGACGTACAGAGGGCCACAAACATCTTGACCAGACGTTAAGGAGAATTTGGACAGAATGATTAATTTAGGTGGATAAAGCAGCACAGGGGATTGTGGGAAAATGAGTTTTGGTCCTGAGGGATCTTGCTTATCTGCTGAGGACTTGAGGCCAGAGAACTCCTCAAAGACCTTGACGAAAAGATACGAAACGACCCTGTAGGAAATGCCTTCCTGTCAGACGCCCAAAACAGTCGTGTTTGTGTGGCATGCTAAACACACTGCAGCTATCTCTTAAAACACACACACACACACACAAGCTCAAATGTTAGACTATGAAACACACCCCACCACACCCGCGGCCATTATAACATTTGCCCCGGTCAGTAAAATTCACCAGTAGTGATGTGTAAGTAGGGCAGCTAGTATCACACGATCGTTTCTAGTGCAACATTCTGGCAGGTCACACCCTCATCAAGTTACACACGTCACCAGAAAAACATCTGCTAGCCTAAACAAAAACTGTCACACACAGCTTACACAAGCGGAAAAATATTATTTATCTGACAGGAAAAACCTGTCTTGCTTATTTAAAAAACGTAAATTCTCATTAATAAACGAAAGAATAACAAAGCCATGCAACAAAAAATGCGATCTTCAGCTCTGTCAGGCCTGGTGTCTGGTTACCAGACACACAAAACCACCAGCGTCTGCTTTAAAAACTTCTAAGGATAAACAAGCACGATAACACAGTGGGATTATAATTGTAGTCAGGAACACACACTTCATTTAGAAAGAGAGTAACCAATTCACACGCTGGAGAGAGAGAGAGAGAGAGAGAGGGTGGGAGACAAGCCGGCCGGGGGGCTCACGGTTTCCGTTGGGAGGAGATAAAGACTCAGGAGTAATGCCCTACTTCAGGAATAAAAGACAAGTTTACAGTATTAGACCCTCCTGCTCATGTAAAATAGATTATACAGATCCATTAAGATATGTTTGGCCACACAGTCTGAAAAGATGTTGATAATGTTCCATTCGTACGGAACACAGACGAATAACCACACGATTGTGTCACTGAATGGACGGTTGTTCTGAAAACAGAAGCTATAATAAAAGTCTATATTTAATAATAAAATCTTACCGCATTACAGTAAGTGAATGAGCGCTGGTTTACAACCTCAAGCTATGAGATATCGAACAACAGCGTCACATTAACCAGCTGTAGAAAAACCAGCCGCAGATCTCAGCTCAAAACACGAAGTTTAAACTCAACATCTCAGAACACGTAAGTTACTTCAGATAAAGACAGAGAAATGAAGCGTGCAGCAGAGTTACACCGTCTCAGTTCAGCTGAGGAGCTGCACTGGTCTCTAGAGCTGCTATCAGAGAAATAACGTGTTTTCCTTTATCTTAAAACAGTTCATTGTACTATAAAAACATACTGTAACTTTCTCCAAAGTTCCTCATGAGTCTAAAGAGGAACATTTATTGCAAAGTTGTGAAGGCAGCTTGTTTTGAACTTCTGCAACTTTCTGGTGTCACACAGATGAACGTGACCGTCCAACATCTACAGGTCCAACAGAACCAGCTCTGCCCAGAGGTTTATATCTGACACAAACAATAATAAATACTACATATAATAATACATATTATATCATATGACCCAATTCATGTTGTCTAATCTAGGTTAGGCATTGGTTAATTGGTTAGGCTTGGTCTGGTGTTGGGTTAAACGTAATAAGAGGTCTGATGAACAGTTTGGCCGTCTGGTTGGACTACATAATTGTGTAAGCGCTGACAAACCCAAAGCTAATTATACAGATTGTACTGGAGTGAAACACAGTGATGAGAAACTCACTCGGTTCCTTTGGGTGCAGAGTTTCCAAAACGATAAAACAATTCGTTTCAGTTTTTTCTCATTTTGACTCCTTCTATTTATCCATATCTGGGGCTTTTTGTCAGGATAAATAATGCCATAACACTCAACTGGCAAGTGGAGAAGATGAGTTTGTCAGCCTTCATTTGGCTGTGTGTAACAGAGATTGTATAACATATGCAGAGCAGCCCACATGAGACATACAAGCGCAGAAAGAACAGGAAATTGCATCGACTGTTCAATAGGCCAATGAGATTAGACAGAGAGAGACAAAATTACCATAGAAATGATGTTTCAAGCCCAAAACTGAAAGAAAAAACTAAAATTGTAGTTTTTACTTTGCTAGCTTGAAAATAAAAAGTAAAAGCAAAGTGAATTGATTTATTTTACACTATTAATGAAATGCAAAGCTTACATGCATGGCGGTAAAGTGCTGTTTTGTTCACTTTTCCTAACTTTCACATTCTCAAACGCAGATCTCTCACCACACACAAATGATTTAAAGCAAGAAAAGCCAGTGTGGCTGTTTGATTATATGTTTCTCTTCAGATTCATGTCTAAGTTCTCCAGCGAACGCTTCAGAGAGAGGCTGTAACGCAACTCTCACGCTTTGCACCACGACCTAAACACACTGTAACAATCATGTGATCTTCACAACAGTACAAAAATTTACTCTTTAAAGGACAGACAAACCTAAAGCTGATGTATGTAATTTACATTCTGCACATTTGCAATTAAAAATTTGCAATTAATTTAATGATATTTTTAATTGCAGGATGATGCAGCCACACAAACATCAAATCTGGGGGATAAATAAATGTGTTGTGCATGACTTTGCATTATTTAGTGTTCATTGATCTCTCCTGCTGGTTAGATCAGACAACATTTGCAGTTTGGAATAAGAAATGGACTCGCACACACCCAACTCAATGTAAACCCTCCATGTTTGAACACATTATATTAGCAGCCCTGCCAATGTTATCTGCAGCGCCCGCGCCGTTTACGGCTGCATGAGCGATTGTTGATACTGTAATGGAGATGTCACATTGCTTTATAATCCAATAATGGAGGAAGAGGCTTTGCAATGGGAAACAGTTTGAATTGAGCTTATGTAGCAGAAATAAAGTGTGTGAGACTGCGGGTCTCTGCGCTATCAGCAAACCCACAGTTAATGCGCGGATGAGCAACACAAGCTGCACAATCGTCCATTTCACATGTTAACATCTCAAGTCCTTTATTCTTTCCTTGTACGAGTCACATGTTACTGCCCAACTCACAGCCATCAGCCAGAGGAACGTGCTGAGATCGCAATTTAAGCTGCAAATGGTCATTTCTGTGCCAGCAGGGGGATTTCCTGCGACTACGTGCTGCTCACTTCAGCTGTTAGGAGTGCAGGACATGCAACAGAAGACTACATTACTACTAACTGACTGTTCAGTTCTTTATAAATAGTAAGTGCAACTGTGGGAATTATGCAGTGTTAAACATTTTAAAGAGCCCTACGACACCCTGCTCTCCTCACATGACCTCATTAAGTTGCATGTAAATTGCGATTTTAGAAGAAAATGGTTGTCAATTTTGTGCAAAAAATGTTGCCAAATTGCAATAAAAAAAAGAGATGAAAAAATAAAATGTCAGAAACAGAAAAAATGTAATGTCAATCAAGCTGCACGCATGCAGGCGATTGTACAGAATACATGCAGCATGCAGTGCGCAATACTCTCCACAGCAGAGACAGTGTGAGCAGCTTACGAAAGGATCTGCTTTATGACAGCAACAGTGAGAACAGGAAATGCAATTATTTGAACATTTCTAAAGGTCTGCTAACATGCACCGAACCACCACAGACGGGAATGCCACACGAGTCAGGCCTTTTATTTTCTCTCTCATTTTTGTCTCCTGGCTCGCGTGTCAGTAGCACTTGGCTAGCAGCGCATGCTATCGCAACGCCTTAATTGACAAATTGTGATGGGCAGCGGAGTGATGCGCTCCCACGACACCGCATGCGAGGAAGAGAACATCTCACCAGTGACAAGTGTGTGACAGACTGCAGCGCGCTCAGATGCAGACCAGAGTCTGTCTGATGACCTTCTCAGCGCCCTGCGTCTCCTCAACATTTACTCTCCAAACACGCAGCACATTTCTATACAATTTATGGAAGTTCAGGTGAAGTTTTTCCTGAGATACGCGCAGACGCTGATAAGAGCCGCACAGCTGCGCAGTTCGCAGGATCATTTTTCTCCTGGAAGGAGCTGTAGTTCTCAAGGTGACTTTCACGAGTGTTCACCTCACCACAGTTACAGCACGGGAGAGATTTAGTTTCTCATTTCCAGTGGGATCACCGCGTTTAATTTTCCTGTTGGGAGAAACGCAGAGGAGAAGCACAGAAAGAGAGACAGAGACACTGAGAGAGAGAGAGATTGATTCTCTTTGACAGTTCTTCTATCACAGCTCGTCACTTTAACCCTTTATTGTCTCATAAACAAAAAAGCCTGAAATCTTTTCAAACCCTGTGAGGAAATTTACAGAAAGATAATGTCCCTTATCATGTTGCCATATGTTGCTTGGCAACCATACGCATGTATTCTGTTGTTCAGCTGTTGTTCTAAAATAACAACATACAGCATTATGTTTCAGAAACACGACTAAAATATAAATCTAACATTAATGTTAATCTGTTTATAATCTGAGACTCAGAGCTGTGATCAGACTGAACGTGTGTGACATCAGAAGATGAGGTGAACGGTTTGTGAGAGGTTCTCTCAAGAGCGCTGAGATCCAGGAGAACAGAGCGTGAAAATCAGACGTGTGAAGAGAAGAACAAGAATCAGAACCCACAGAAGAAATGGAGCGAAAATCAAACGTGTAGCAGGAGAAATAAACAGAATGTGAGCAGAGACTTTCAGAAGCCGATGGGATCACTGATCTGTCATATTGTTTGATATTAAAATACACTGTAACAACACATTCAGCTCTGATTGTTTTATCTGCAGCTTTATATCAAATACTGAGGAAGTTGATCTTCCTTTACAACGTTTGAATGCTTCTAGAGCGACTCTGATAGAAGTGATTCTTCAAAAGCGTCTTTTGTTCTCTTGTTCAGTGACACTCCAGATTGTGATACAGAACCTGAAGTGATTTTAGAACCCAGCTCAGGATTGTGTTCTGGTAACACACACACACACACCCACATGAACAAACACAAACACTAACAAACACACACACACACACCCACATGAACAAACATACACTAACAAACACACACAAAAAAACAAACAGACATACAAACCCACATAAACAAACACACATAAACTCCCTGTCCTCTGTCAATATGTGAGAAAAGACAAAGTCAACATGAACAAGTATCACCATATTTTTATGCTATTTTAAAATACTACTGTAGTCAAAAAATATATATTTCACAGGAATAAGTCCATAACACCATTTAATAATTATCAATAAACAAAATAGCATTTCCCTGTGAAACAGACAGAGCGCAGGAATACATGTTAATAATCAGGAGAATGAATTTAATGAAATGGTAATTTATGTAAATGCAGTTTGCCATTCTACTCTTCATCGCTTGGAGCATCTCTCAATGATTGGCTGATGAGTCATGTGATGGGCTAATGGGCGGTTAGCGCACAGGCTAATGGAAAAGCGATTAGCATGGCGTGGGAACATCACGCTGCGGCCCTGCGTGTCACCAGCGCTGCTCTATTCACAACAGTCGTTGAAAATAAGAGTCATTGCACCTGTTTAATTAGTGTAATAATTGTGTGTCGTTTGCTTGTGCCCCGGGGTCCTGCGCCATGTTGCTAATGTACCCAGTGCTTTGACAAACCTTTAATAACCCTAATGTTTCTCTCTGCCTTCAGACGGGAAGCGCTGCAGCCCTGCAGGTGCGATGCAGTGCGTCTCACACCGCGCAACAAGACAAATCGTGTAAACAACAACAAATGCAAGCGTTTATTCATTGCCATGAATTTAGTTTTAGCCTCCTCGTGAGTCCAATAGTGAGCATGCTCTCATAACACAAACTCCATCAACACAAATGAGCTGAGACACACCACTGAGCTGCAAAACACATCTACACAACAATCCACACAATGAGACTTAATGTGTGTGTGTGCTGGTGTATGTGATTTACAGGAACACAACAGTGAATAATGACATGTATAATGAGGTAAACATGGTTTATAAGGACATTTTCTGTGTCCTCATAAAGCAAAAGGCTTTAAAATCATGCTAAATGCTTCTTTTTAATTAAATAATGCTAAAAGTTTAGTGTGAGGCTTGAGTTTAGGGGATAGAAAATTTGATTAGTTCAGTAAAACAAATTATTACGTTCATTGGTTCCTGTAAATCACATTTGCAGATGTGTGTGTGTGTGTGTGTACATATTATGTACTTAGATTTATAGGTAGACACACACACACACACTACATTCACCAATAACCCTCAGCCCAGACCCTCACTGCTACACCACAGCACCCAGTGCTTCCTGTGCCGTCTGATGAGGTCTTGCTGGTGCTCACCTGCACACTTGGTTCTGGCTCTGAGGGGTGGTCCTGGTGCTCCGGTTCCGCCCTCGTTGGGCCGGGTCAGGAGGACACTTATCTCGTACTCTGTGTCGGGGTCCAGGTGGCCGATCTTGTAGTTAGGTTTGTCCACGGGCTGGACGTCGATCAGGCTGCCGGACAGCGTGCGGTACTCCACCTCCTTCTCAATGATGGGCCCGTCGCCATTGATGGAGTTTGCGTTGAGCTGGATCCACAGGTAGGTGGCGCCCACAGCGGTCAGCTGGGGCGGAGCGATGGGAATGGGAGGCTCTGCAGGAATATAAACAAGAAATAACAAAGATTCGTTTACTGAAGATTAAATGTAAATGTATTACTTTAAATGTGAGGCATGTTGTGGATCAACACACTTAACACTGAAGTGGTGCAATTAGACGTACAAAAGTCTCAACAACCAATCTGAGTGTGATCTTCTGATGGGGGCGGAGTCAATCCTCTGAGGTAATGAGTTAAACCAATTAATTTCCTGACCTTCATTGTTTTACATTTGAGCCCAATTTCATTAGTCACCTCCCCCACGGTCCTGTTCCATTTCACCTGTGACCCATTTCAGAACAGCCCAGAACCACACACACAAGCTCTCGCACACACACACACATACACACACACACACACAAGCTCTCGCACACACACACACACACAAACTCTTGCACACACACACACACATACACTCCTACACAACACACACACACACACAAGCTCTCGCACACACACAACACACACACACATACAATCCTACACAACACACACAAGCTCTCGCACACACACACACAAGCTCTCGCACACACACACACACACACACACACAATCCTACACAACACACACACACACAAGCTCTCACACACACACAAAACACACACATACAATCCTACACAACACACACAGTAATGAAACATCCATGAGTCTGAAAATCTATTAAGCAATAAAAGCCATTACACTGAACACATCTGGAGTCGTGACGGATGTTTCTTCATTACAGAGATTCAGTTTGATCATGTTTTTCTGTTTTACATCTTGTTTCATAATTAGTTGAATCTCAAATGTACGCTTAATCATTTTCTCTGTCTCTTCCTGCATGAAAATTGTCTTTCAGAAGCAGAAATCTCATTAATTTTCTCTGCAGACAAACTGTTATTTTAATGAGAAAGTTGAGAAGAGGGCAGTCTGTTGTCTAATGTATAATGTATTGCCATGCCCAATCAAATACTACATTACCCAGAATCCCATGCTCCAGTTAGAACCTGACATCCCTATGGACAACATGAACATAAACCACTGCTCACTCCAGATCACATCTACATGTTGAGATACAAAGACCTTCAGCACAGAGGAGTGAAATGAGGTTTAAGATAATGTGAGTGTTTTGTAAGGACTGAGAGCTCATACAGGCAGAATTGAGCAGGTCTGTGGCATACAGGAGCCACACAACACCATTATCCACTGGAAACTGGAGAACGCCACTTACAGCTGCAGTAATGGGCCATCCATCACGCAGACAGCTCTGTGCAGGTGTGACCAAAGACAAGCTCGGCTGCCCCCATGCCAACAAACACAGTGTCTCTCTATCTGCCTGCCTCTCTTCAGCCGGCACACAGAAACTCTCTCCACACACATTACAGAAGCTTAAGACCTCACATTTATGACAATATCACAATCAATGTCTGTTTGTAAAGGTATTATTTGTATCAGCTGATTAAAGTGTGGAGAGAGATTTAACACTTGTGAAACGTCTGAAACGTCACCATCAGCACAACAAACAGCAGCTGAGTGAGACGCCCGTGACTTTAGTGCTGTAACCCTCTGCCCTCCAGGGGTCAGAGGTCAGCGGTCGGCTGTTACAGGGGCTCTGACCCCAGCCTGTGTGTGTATCACCTGTGTGAGTATGTGTGTGTTAAACTGTGTGTATCGCTGTAATGCGAGTGGAAACATCACAGCAGTGTGTGCGTGTGTGTGTGTGTGTGCACCTGTCGCAGACAGTGGTCTACTATAAGTAGCATGTAACTGCAGCAGAAAACACACACACACAAACACAAGATACACTCCTGGACAACACACACACTGTCTGCTGATACAGGAAGATCTGATGCTGTTTATGTTCTGGGATTTTCTGGAGGTTTCATGGCCAAACAGAAAAACTGAAGCTGATTTGATGTGACAATAACCTGTAAACAGCACAGATGGACCTGCTGGCCCTAATCATGTCGATCATGTGACCGCGGACGTATTTCCTCTGAATGTCAAGAAGAACATGACTTACCCTCAGATCTGTTTCTCTCGTTCTCTGCCTCACACACACACAGACACACACACACATACTCACTTACACACACACACACACACACACTTACACAGACACACACCCACACACACACACACTCACTTACGCAGACACACTCACACAAATGGTGTGTGTGATATATCTGATGTGTCATTGTCAAGCAGTGTTCGGCTGTAAATCTCTCTCAGGTTTTTACTCTCACATTCATTTTTCATGTGAAATTTCACATCATCATTTGTTACAGCAGCATGTTTCTGCTCTCATTCATCACTGCTGCACCGACTCTCACACTTATTACCTCAAATTGGCTCAACAAATTGTATTACTGTACATGTTTGCCTCTAGATTAAATATCAGCCCATTCTGCTGTGTAAAACACGCTGTGTTTGAGAAACCGGGCGAGTTTGTGTGCGAGTGTTTGCTGCACTGGTGCTGAGAGGCAGCCGAGAGCATCGGTGGGTGTCACAATGCTCTGTTTCCTGCAGGAGAGAGATGCAGGTTAACAAGACTGACCTGCACTCCTGTGATGCTACAATGAGAACCATAAATCATCTACAGCATGTTTCCTTTCTGTTGCCCCAACACACACACACA
>JBAJNP010013937.1:0-11541 GCA_036877545.1 Yasuhikotakia modesta | reverse complement strand
TTGTATATGTGCTATTTGTGCATAAATATATCTGGTTAGTAATACACATACCGTTTGTTAAAAAAAGCTTCAAAAAAGCTTGAATACCACCATTAAATGTGAGGGGGGGTCTAAAATATTTTCTTGGTAAAAGGGGTTCTCAGACAAAATAGTTGGGAACAACTTTTCTGTTCTTTCTTCTCATGTCTTTATTGGTGATTTCTTACATTTCCATTTTAATCAGAGGTTTTGTCCTAACCAGCTGAAAAACTAAGGTTTAAGAAATGGTTTCTATTTGTGGGACTTTTGCAAAAACTTGGTGGACAAAATGAACCAGGACACAAATATCAGGAGTCTTAGAAAAGGCACTACAATTAGAGAAGACTGGCACAATCGTTCGACCAGCAAAACCGATCTGACACAAGATGCCTACTCTACAGTACTACTACAGCTGTTGCAAACTGACCTGCGTTGAGGTTAATTGTTTCTGTCTCAAGTAAAGATGATGGAGTCCTCCAGTCCTGCACACTACATGTTACTTTACAGCAGCCCTGACGCCACCTTTCACATGTGCATGCAGATGCATTTTACATGTCTAGGAGACATAAGCTGTGACATTGTGCGGAGGCCCTCACATCTGTAAGGGCAGGACAGGACACGACACAGATAATCTGTAAACGACACAGCGTGAATGAGTCTTCACAGAGAGACTGACACTACATTTACACAAATGTATTGTAATGATGCGTACAGTTACCGCAAGAAAAACTATTTTTTAAAGCAAAAATGAAAATAACTTTTAAAGTAGACATTCGGCTCCATCACCAAACTGCAAAAAATAAACAGTAAGTTGAAAAATAAACATGAGTTGTCACAAATTACAACTTGCATAAAAATATTTTTGTGAATGTTTTAAAGATGCAGTTTAAAAGCCCTTTAAGCAGTATTGAATTACAGTATAAATCCTAAAATGTAAAAAAAAATAGATGTTCAGAAATAACAGATCATGCAGCTAAGTGGGGGAAGTAATGTAGTGGGGGGGGGGTTAAGTTGGGCATGAGCGATTTGGATGGAGAACAGCTGGGGGTGACGGGGTGACGTGTACCAGATGGAGGGACACCAGCGCGGCCCAGCGATCACACAAGCCCCACACCACACATCAGCCTCTGGACAGAGAGACCTGCGTTATTTAAGAGACACCACCACAGTCTGTGAGGAGCCTCGTGTCTGATGATCTGTATAGGCCCAGAGCTGTGGGGCTGATAAGACACAGTACACTGATAATGAGCCCTCTAATTACAGAGATCTGCCACATGAACGTATGCCAGAAAAAACAACAACACAGGGGGAGGTGTGACTGATCTGATGAGCGCTGGAGTGGGGGACTGGACTTTATTGTAGCATTACGTGGGGTGGATGTAAAACAACAAAAGACACAGAAAATTACAGACAAAAAAAAATCAAGTTTACCCGTGAGTGTTCATTGAATATTCAATGTTCAATATGAAAACTTTACAAATTCTTTAGTTTCAAAAACAAACCCCTACAAACTGTCCAGCACAGTGTTAAATGTGAAGACAGGTAAAACAATACTTCAGGCTTGTAAAACAATAAAACTCATTTTAATATTGTGCATCACCAAACATTAAATTGACAAACATTTGCAGCTCAAAACTTCATTTGTGAGGCGATCATTGCTGAGGTAGTTACAGTTTTAAAACACTTTCTGTGAGAGTCTTTGGTATCCACCACTTGATAGGCTTGAATAAAGAATGATTTTTAACGCATGCATTACGCAGATTCACAAGCAGAGTTCTCTTGTAAATATCAGAATACATTTGGAAAAGCAGCATTAGCAGTGAAATGTGCCACAAAGTCCTTTAACACGGTTACACCATTTAAAGCGAGTATTTACAAAGTGAAGATCCATTCTGAAGTGTATACTGGTTTGGAGGTGGGCGTGCAGTCTGATTGGTGGAACCGAGTGCATCAAACACGCTCTTATTGGGTGGGACAGACTGCAGCATGCTGTCCAAGTCCATGAGGAGGGGTGGCGCTTGTATGGAAACTGGGCCGCTCGGGAGGATGGGCCAGTATGTGTGACCCACAGTTGTGATCAGGTGATTGGTGGTGACGTGCGCACCAGTGTAACCGTAGAACGGAAGACCGCCCAGCGGCATGAAAGGGTTCCCGTTGAAGCGCATGCTTGGAGGGGCCACCGCGTTGGGGGGCGTGTATTTCGCGTAAGATGTTGGAAGCTCCCAGGGTGGGGTGGAGCCACGTTTGGCATTTTTGTTTGATGGGGGACAGGAGTCGCTGTATCCGTCTGATGTTGAATCTCTGTCACTCAATCGTTTCCCAACAGGCATCACTCCTCTCCAGTCCTCATCTGACAAATCAGATGCAGGACTGGCTGAACTAGCTGATGAGCTGCAGTTGTACAATGCATTACAAGAGCGCGATGGAGAGGTAGAACGAATATGTGGGGCCTCAACACCCCAACTATCTCTCTCTCGTTGCCGGTCCGCAGCAGAACTGGTCGGCCGGAGGCTATGCAGAAGCGAATCGATGGCAAATGTGGAGTCCAGTTTCGGACGACAAGGATCCTCTGAAGAGGACGAACTGTGATGGGTGGGGACGGGGGCTAAATTAGTATTAGCAGGCATCTGCGAGGACTTGTTGCCCTGAGAATACCCCTGAAAGATGTATGGGGCAAGATCTTGGGCAAAGATGGTTTCATCCTGTCGGGACACTGCTGTATTTTGCCTTTTAAGTAACTCCAAAGGAATTCTATTCACTTCCACGGTCCAGAAGTTTCCTTTTCCCTGCGGTTTACCAGGATTTTTTAGCACCTAGACACAAAAGGGAGATGCAAACAGAACATTAATTGTCAAAAAATACTTGACTCAGAAAATGACATTAAGCCTGGAAGCAAACAATCGCACATACCTTGACAAAACAGTCGTATGATGAGAGGTTGTGCCGCACAGAGTCCCTCCAGCCTTTGTAGTTGCCCTTGAAGAAAGGAAAGAGAGCACTGATCTCTTTTAGGATCTGTGGAGAGACAAAACTATCCATCAGTATGACTGACAACTGACAAGTGTGACAAGAACTGTGCACACAAAAACACTCATTTATTTTAAGCACACTTTGCACAATGTTGCAACAATGTTGTTTTTGTTTTATAAGTAGTTTAAGCCTTTTTCTGTGGTATTTTAATGTCACAAAAATTACCCAAATGAAAAATAAAGTTGACCACCTTTAAACAACAACCATTTTGTTTTTTGTAAACTACTTTTGACTGACCGCATATGTACATTGGTTTAATAAATGCACAGGAATTTACAAATACAGCTGCACACCGCGCATGTCTGTGTTTATCCACAGGAGTCAATCTGAAATTAGTCAGCAAACTGTTAAGTCCGATGATGAATTGTTACGCGCTGCGACATTTCGGAACAATTGCGCAGTAATTGCGGCACAGTGTGACTCCAGCCGCGGTTATCAGTGGGATCACTTTGCGCTTTCACTCTTCACAATACAAACTTCAGACCCGCTGCAGGCATGCCTGGATGCCCAGCGTGGTAATTCACATGATACCTTTGCTGCAGCTGTACCTAGATTAATGCCATACAAACAGCTACATTTAAAATGTAGTAACATAAAAATTAACAACTTAATACCTCGACATTAACACTAAAGACACTAAAGGTTAATTGTGGCTTTGAAGTCACAACTAAAGTAAAAGAAACTAGTTGTATTCATCGCAGTGGGATGGTATAAATGTATAAACACTTCTGAAGACAGACTATTGCTTAATAAACTAGTTGTATTCATCGCAGTGGGATGGTATGAATGTATAAACACTTCTGAAGACAGACTATTGCTCCACGCGTTACAGTAACTTTAGCACGAGAAGCGGACATACCTCTGCTAAGGTGAGCTTCTTCTCCGGGGAGCTCTGAATCACCATAGCGATCATCGCCAGGTACGAGTATGGAGGTTTGGGGTAACGCTGGTAGTTCTTCTTCTTTCCCCCACTTATATTTGCGTCCTGTAGATCCCATGCGCTTTGGTGCGAGTCTTTGGATGGAAAACGTGAGTCCTGCGCCATCACTTTATCCATGGACTTCCCTGGCCGGTCACCAAAGTCCAGCAGCCGGTCGGTGGAGCGACGCCAGATGGGTTTGGAAGCGGAACCTCTGGAGGCACCTACACGCGCATTGCTGGACCTGCAGTCAAGGTGATGGTCGAGTTGCGCTTCTGCTCCTAGAGCGATCGCGGCTGGTGACGACCCCGGACCCCCCCAATGCTTTGTCATGCTGATGTAAATGGGTGTAGAGGGGGAGGAGGCAGGGACGGCCGGCTCCAGGTCAGCTCTGTTTGAGCAGCAAACAATTAACAGTTTCACGTCAATCCTGCAGCTTCAATGAATGAGGCGCGATGCGCGATCGGTGGGGGAGGCGGTCGCGACTGTAAATGGAGCCACCGATAAAGATCAGCACTAGAAAAAATAACGTGGATAAACATTACATAACGTTAAACAAACTGTTAAACATTCAGCTACTTTTAAAATAACTCAAACCGAGATCGCGTTAAAATAATGCATTTAAGCGTTCAGGTAAAAACCCTCACAAATGAAAACAAACTGTCACATGTAGATTAATTATTATATAGATATGTAGATTATATATTCAGTACGTTAAAGCCATTATACAATGTTTATTATCTGTCCAACCCTATACAGATGCAGTTATGACAGTCGAGGCACAAAACCAAACAACAGAAGATATTAATTCAACATGAAATCTCTGCTCGTGTCTGTTACTGTTGTGCTGTCGCTAACTTTGTTTGAATGCATTTTTCTTTACACAATAAATTGTGCAGTTTTCTTTGCTGCACATCGTTTTATTTAAACGTTTAATTCGTACGTGTGCAAAAACACGTCACTTAAAAATTAAAGCCAAGAATAACAAACGATAAGAAACAAATGTTAATGTCAAGAAACAAATTTCACCATTTAATTCATACATCCATACAAAAATACGTAACCTATTCATTTCCAATAATTAAAATATTACTTTAATATTAATAAACGACTGTTCCTGTAAACCATTGTAAATCATTTACATTATTTTAATAATAATGGTTATAATTCATTGTAGGACCTGAGACTTCTGACATTCGCTCGGCTCAGGGTTTTGTAAATTGTTGATTTTATTAAATTGCTGTAAAAATACTGCTTTTATTATATCGATCAAACTACAGTCCTAATGACTTTTCGTTATTTCTTTTCTATTCTCTATTATGCGATGTTCAGATACTACACACGTTATCTTCCAAGCCTCCATGTAAACTGGACACGGATTAACGTGATACCCGTCATGTTACTGACTAAATGTCAGTCTCAAAAATGCATACAGTTTTATTCAACAGACTGAATACATTAGTGTCCCATAAACCACCGAGATACGAGACTTCACATGCAATGACACCGAGATACGAGACTTCACATGCAATGACACCGAGATACGAGACTTCACATGCAATGACACCGAGATACGAGACTTCACATGCAATGACACCGAGATACGAGACTTCACATGCAATGACATTTCTAACACTTACAATCGTTCAATGATTCAGTTGTGCTGCAGTTATGATCAGTTCAGTATATCCATAAATGATTAAAGTCGTAATTCACTTCCTACTTTGTTGTACTACTTAATACATCTTATAATGAACATTCATTTACATTCATTTTCCCTGTATAGAAGTTAATGGAACAAAATCAAGAAACTGGAAAGCAATTATGGAAGGGAAGGGCTTTGAGGGATTTTGCTCTCATCTCAGCGAGACAGAGAAAACAAGTTGGATTAGTAAGAATCTCTTCCGTCCCAAGGGTTAAAAACACAATAGAGGGATGAAAACCAAATGAATCGCTCTGAGAGCCGATAATCGTCTCAGGAACACACTGGGAACTGCTGGAGGAGCTTTATGGAGCTACTTTATTTATTTACTAGCCGCTATTAATACACACAAATGTAAAGATCCTCGGGGTCTCTTATTTTAAGGGTATAAGCGTGAGGAGTTACTGCCCGCGCTAAACGCGACGAGAAACGCACGTGTCTTACCTGAGATGACGAAAGAGCGGCGCGCGCGTCCGGCTCGTTCGCGCGCTAATCAAACCAACGCGCAGCGCTGATTGGACGAGCGGGTTTATCCTCGAACCCGTCAGACCCGCTTTAACTCACGGTCCCAGCGGCCGCTGTTGATGTCCTGATCTCGACACCATTCAAACGTCGAAGCTGATGTCATTCACCCAATAGATGGATATGTATGAGCCTAAAACCAGTATAAACACATTTTACTGTTACATTGAATTGAAACATTTTGTGTAACTTAATTCAGCCCTTTTCACAAAGTAATTATATCCGTGTGACACTGAAGTCTCGTTTCTCGTCGTCATTATGATCTTAACAGCGCGCAACGAAATGTTTCTTTAGAAATGTAATACAAATGAAACATATCCAAGTAAGGCAAACCCAAAATAACAGCACAAGAACAATAACAAATGTAGGCATCATTAAACGACAATAATTAGCTGTATATTGTGGCACAACAATTAAAGCCAAAGGAGTTTATTGTCATTTCAGCCATATATATACAAGTACACAGTAAAACGTAACAACGTTTCTCCAGGACCAAGTGCCTTACATAGGGCGAAGCAGAACAACACAGAACTTTTACATCATTTATATACATAAAGTGCCCAAGTGCAAAACAAACAGCACAGGGCAGTACGCAACAATTTACTCTTTCAAACAGCTAAAATGTTCAAGTCAAGTCAATGCAAATCTTTGTGTGGCTTGTGTCCAGGACTCCAGCAGCTGTTGTTGACTGATGATCTTTGTATTGCTAGAGCATTTACACATATAATACATATAATACAGTTATTTTAATAACATCACGTCTTCCTGACAATTGCAGGTGCAAATGGAAAGATGCTAAAGCAGCTCTGCTCTCAGATCAACGTAAGTAACCTTATAAATATTCAGGAGCAGCTCTATTAAGAGATGTTACAGACGTCTTTGCCCGTCTGCACAAGGGCTGTCATTGGTCCATGCTTAGCAGCGCGGAGTAAAGACACATTTGTCACATGGCACTGCTTTCTTCGTTTTAACAGCGGTATGAAGGATCTTTTACAGCTAAGTAACAATGACAAACGCGAACGCTGTGTTTTAAACACTTAGAAACGTTTACTAAATTATAACGTTGACGTCTTATGCGTGACCAATCAGAGAAAACGTAATGGCCGCTTAGCCCCGCCCAGTCCGGAGCCGCAGTCGTTTGCATGACTACAGCGGCGACCGTCGGGATGTCGCTCCATGAAAGTCAATGGAGAAACTTTAATGCCTCTTAATGCTGCGGAAAACGACGGAAAGAAACGACGGATTGAGGTCAGCTGAAGAAACAGGTGAGACACAAGCGTTAGTGTGACGTGTCAAACAGGTGTTTATATGACAGGTGTGTGTGCAGGTGTTGTGTTTCACGTACAGGCCATTAATAAACAGATACGTATTACTCTGCTTTACTACAGCAGCACTAAAGAAACGTTATAACGTTATTCAGCTCATCCTTGTTATTACACAAGGAGAGAAAAGACGTTCAGGTGAACTCTGTACTTCAGACAGGTTAGCATTCTGCTAGTAAACAGGAAATGGGCATTTTGTGTAAAATCCTCATATAAGAGCTCTGCAAAAACAGCTTCAAACGTAATACTGGCGGGGTAATGCAGTGTTTTATCCAGCCTTACTTTTGTAACATACTTTCACTTTTACTACAGTAAAATCATGTAAATGTCATGATAAAGGCGAGTCTCGGTATCGTATTTAAACATGAGAATATCATAAAGTAGAAATACAGAGAAGTACATCTGTGTTTATCCCTGCTGTGCAATATATGTTAGTGCATCTATGTAGGAACTTACATTTACATCTAAAAAGACAAAAACGTCTTTGGTTACAGACATGTAAAGTTTGTAAAAAAGTGTATTTTATTGTTTAAACCGTCACAATTGATTGCTAAAGTCAGGTGATTTCGGGTGTAAATATAATAGTACACACCTGATATATCATATATAATATATATTGTGTGTGTAGGTTTGTGAGGGTTAGGGTTGGGGTTTGTTTCCTCATGTTGTATAAATCGACATTAGTCTTCGCTCTGCAACCCTTCTCAACAAAAACATTTCGTCTCGTTTCCACCAAATACATTTGCCTGGAGCCGCAACACATGTTTGGTTTTTAAATGGATTTAACAATTCGTGGTTTTGTGGCGATGTGAGGTATTTGCCTCGTTGCACCGCTAGGTGGCAGTAGTTTGGTTTCTGCTTGGATTTCAGCTATTTATGGCGTTTTGTCCCTGAGGAGACGCTGGATTGTTGCCTGGTAACGGGTTGGACTTCCGCTTTTACCTGTGAGCTCCTCTTTTGACTTCTTTGAATTTGATTTGCATTTTTTACAGGATTCAGCAAGTGACACTCAGTCGTCCTTGAAATAAAGGGTTATTGTGCATTTCTTACCCAGTTTATGGCTGGTTGTTTATTTGTTTACACAAAAGTTTAGCTCCACTGTGTTGTATCTTGGGTTAGGGTCATTTTGTATGTAGTGGATCATCCAGGCGATTCATCTATAGGTTATCAGTTGTTAGTCTTTGCTTTCATTGGAACACCATGACAACACACAGAAACATTTATATCACCTATAGAAGCTGTATAGCCAGAGTCTGTGTATATCTTTGGTTTGCTTTTTTGCCTTTTAAATGCAAGATATAAACATACAGGTTCATTCTTTTTTAGAAATTTCCATCACAGCCCATTTATGAATGGATGCCAAGAATATGATCAGATGTCATTGGCTGTCATCGACGTCTCTAGAATCTCCATTAGATGCAGAATTAGCCGAATGCCTGTGATTGGAGACTGTGTAACACCCGCGTGGAGAAGACAGAGGAGGTTGTGAAGAGGCTGTGAGTGGTAAACGGAGCACATGGCGGATCACGCTGAGCTGCTGGAGGAGATGGCCACGATCGGCCGGCTCTCAGCCACTGAGCGTCTGAAGAATGCCCAGAGGAGACGCGCTCAGCAGCTCAAAGGCTGGGCTCAGATAGAGAAAGACAGCGCTTGCACTCAGAGGACAGCCCAGAGGAGAGGCGGGAAAACTAAGAGAGTGACCTTCCCCTCCAGCGTGACCTTACTGGAGGCTGCAGCTCGGAATGACCTGGATGAGGGTAAAACTTCAGAAAACTCGTTTATTTCGTTTATATTTATTTTTCCTGAGATTATTCCACAGCCGTGTCTCTTTTCTTAAATGGAGATCTGTGTGCTGCTCTTTTCCAGACAATGACACAATGAAGGATAGCAACTTAAAACAGTATTAGGAAAGAACACTATGTGCCTATGATCCCTAAACCTTTAAAGTCTTTAGCATATTCTAAATATGAGTGTGTGAATTTTGAAGAGAACTTTGGCAATGGAAAAGCGCAAAAATTATTTCTTGGATGCTTAAGTGTAAAACCTTGTTGTTTTATTACAACAACAACATGTAACTGCATTTCCAGTTTGTGAATCATGTTTAAGACACTCTTGACCAAAAATACATACTACTAACTGGTCCAAATTGTTAACCAATGATTTTCCGCAAAGCACTTGAATGTAGGTCATGACAATCCAGATTGTGGTGGTGGTTGGGGGAAAGTCAGGGTAAGTTATAAAATCCTGCGTACGACCCTGTGTGTGCTGAAATGGTGAAACATTGGTGAAATATTTCAGCAGCTGTTTAGAATTTAAACTTGTCATTTGTGTTAAGAAAATATTTCTGCAAGCAACTAGCAATTTATTATTACAGAGATTGCATCTTTAACAATGTGTCTCTGTAAAACTGATGTTTGTTTTGAGCCATGCAATTAACACATCACTTCACAGCCACAATCACAGCTTTGTGTTTGTTGATGATAGTTCGAGAGTTGTTGAATAATGGAGTCAGTCCAGACCTGTTCAATGAAGACGGACTCACCGCACTACATCAGGTACACACACACACACACTTGTCTGCGGTGCTGTATGGATGATTTCTGTTGTTGCGTTTGTCTGCGGTGCTGTATGGATGATTTCTGTTGTTGCGTTTGTCTGCGGGGCTGTATGGATGATTTCTGTTGTTGCGTTTGTCTGCGGTGCTGTATGGATGATTTCTGTTGTTGCGTTTGTCTGCGGTGCTGTATGGATGATTTCTGTTGTTGCGTTTGTCTGCGGTGCTGTATAGATGATTTCTGTTGTTGCGTTTGTCTGCGGTGCTGTATGGATGATTTCTGTTGTTGCGTTTGTCTGCGGTGCTGTATGGATGATTTCTGTTGTTGCGTTTGTCTGCGGTGCTGTATGGATGATTTCTGTTGTTGCGTTTGTCTGCGGTGCTGTATGGATGATTTCTGTTGTTGCGTTTGTCTGCGGTGCTGTATAGATGATTTTTGTTGTTGCGTTTTTCTGCAGTGCTGTATAGATGATTTTGTGGATGTGGCACGATGTCTCCTGGATGCAGGCGCAAGTGTGAACGCGTGTGACAGCGAACTGTGGACGCCTCTTCATGCAGCAGCGACCTGCGGACACACAAGCCTTGTACAGTTACTGCTGGATGCGTGAGTCTGGATTCACACTTGATGTTGTTTTGTACCCTTGAAAGCCAGTAACGCTGCAGTTTGCTTTGAAATGGTGAGTGAGTTGTTGAGTTGACGTGTTTAGGGGTGCAGACCTGTTAGCCGTGAATGCCGATGGAAACATGCCGTACGATCTGTGTGAGGATGACACCACGCTGGAGCTCATAGAGATTGTGATGTCTGAACAGGGTGAGTTTTAGTACACAAACTGCATAAACACAGATTTTCTCACAAATGCAGCAGTGCAACTTCCTCTTCCAAAACCATCGTTCAACCTACGTTTACATAACTGTTTGTTTTTCAGCTTAAGCTCTGACTTTGACAAAGTGCTTCTGTAGCTCAACTGGTAGAGCAATGTGTTAGCAGCGCAAAGGTTGTGGGTTCGATCCCAGGGAATACAAGTTCCAAATCAATCAGATATATACCTTGAATTTGCTGTAAGCATCTGGCAAAGGAATACATGAAAATGACAAAGCCCTCTCATGCCAATGCATGGTAACCCATATTTAAATGTGACCCTATATTTAACCCATTCAGTAAGACGTGAACACAAGTTTACACACCTCCTTAATATTGTCTTTAGTGATCTCTGACTGACTAAGAAAACATTATTTGTGCCAACGTGTATAATAACTAAATTTACTAAACTAAATTTGTTAGGCACTTTGGCTGCTGGTAAACATTCAACTATAGTGCCTGGTGCCCCTATTTTTGTTTTCACCTGCAATAACTAGGCCAACAATTGGGTGCACATCTAAAGTCTGACCCGTCTGTGCTCTACAGCGAACAGAACTAGTCACATCTAAAGTCTGACCCGTCTGTGCTCTACAGCGAACAGAACTAGTCACATCT
>JBAJNP010013936.1:0-11543 GCA_036877545.1 Yasuhikotakia modesta | reverse complement strand
ACACGTCTGCTGAAAACAATATGGTTCAACCTCTGACAAACAGTTCCTCATGTCTGCTCCTGGACCACTATCTGCACAGAGACATAACAAGAACAAATACTGGCCATGCAGAGCCACAGACAAACTGCTGTAGGTCAAAGAGAGGGAAAGAGAGAGAGAGAGCGTTGCAGAGGGGAGGGGGCGAGCCGTACGGAAAGGCATTAAAGTCTAAAGCAGGAACATGATCGCATTTTAAAAGCAGTTCTTTCAGCCAAAGACAAATGACAGAGGGGCCGCTTGAAAACAGAGGTTAAAATGAGTCAGCCGGGCAAATCCTGGTCCTCATAGACAGTCTGGACCGAAGTCTGGGTCCATTAAAGTCTTTACTTACACCTCAGACAGGCATTACACTCTAAAAACATCTGAGAGCACGAGACACAAAATCTCTCCTCCCCATAAACCCTTAATGCAAGTTACATTTAAATATAAAAACCCTGTTTGTTTACAAATCAAGCTGTGATGTGATTGTTTGTTTAATGCTCGCTGTCATTAAAGAGTCTGTCATTAAAAATGCAATTTTTTGTTGTAGCAAATACTATGTTCATGACATCACATTTTATGAATGAATGTCAATGTTATGTTAAATTATATAAGAGGAATAATCACAGCTGGTCACTGGTTTAGGTCTGTATATATAAATGAATTCAGCAGTCTAATGCAGTGACACAGCAAAATTGAGTTACTGTAGTCCTTATTGCACCAGGAGTCGTGGAAACATGACCTGTCTGTTATTAACATATCACATCAGCTGAAAGAATCACAGACAATGTTAATGTATCGTTATAACGTGTGTTCATGTTTTCCTGCTGAAACTTATCCAGCATACACAAGCATTTACAGCCCCAAACCCAAACAGACACGCGTGAGTGCGTCTGTCCGTCTGCTTTCTGTTCTTAAAGGGAAAATTTCAGTAAACATACAGGCATGACGGCAGCTGTTTGAGGAATGATGGTCCACAGACGCCAGAACTCCTGTGGAAAACCACCAGCCACGTTCCAAATTCACCTCAGCACCGCACGGTTCATTTTTCTCAGCTGGGTCACCAGAACCAAAGCCCCCTGCTTTAGCTGCTGTTGGGGTCTCAGTTAAAAAGCAGGTGGGCCGTGACCTCAAATATAATTGCAGGATTTATTCTGGGAAACTGCAGGAGGCAAAATTGCTAAACAATAAAGTGCAACAAAGAACACAATGGTGTACGGTTAAACTAGCCAATAAACAGTAAATCTGTTAAAAGCGAATTTCCAAATATAAATTGTTATTCAAAATGAGAAAAGCAATTCAAAACTGATGAGAAAACGAAACTATTTTAAATGTTGGCGATTTCGTACCAATTCATACAAAGCGATTCGTACCAAAATACGAAGCGGGGGGGTTGCGTGACCCACCCCTCGTTTGAGAACAGTGAACAAAACTGCACTAGAAGAAAATAAACATTTGCTGCACACAGCGCGTTTCGCGTGGTAATTATTGAGCTACTGGAGACGCTATTGGTAAACGTGTTTATGAATCAGCATTCTGACCTGAGAGGAAAAACACTCATTACTGATGAAACAACATCACCGACTCCATCGGTCTCACTTTGCAGAAGGGACAGAATAACACACACAGCGTTACACTGAGAGATGCTGAAATACGTTTAATCAACATTGATGTTGAAGGTTAAAAAAGTTAAAAAAAGTTAAGTTGTACAACCCAGCCTTAAACTTAATGTTGTACGAACGTTTCTGTAACATTTTCTTCAGTAACAAAAGATTAGAAATGTTATCTTAAGTTGTAGGAACAATAAAACATCAAAATTTTAGATATTGTTTTAACATTACATCTTGTATGGTGCTTATATACAAAAATGTTATGTAATATTTTAACATTTTTAGCATTTTTAAGAATTACGAATTACGTTTTGGATACATTATGTTACAAATTTTACTAACGTTACTATACGAATGTTGTTAGTAACTTTGAGCAAACGTTACCCAGCGTTGTGAGAGCGTTACCTGGGTGGACAATACACCTGGGGTGATATGTTCAGCTGACCGCACCACTGTCTGCAGGTCCGTACGGCGCTGGGAGGTTCTGTTCTCACAGCAGACAGTAATACAGCCTGACAGATCATCTCAACACTGCAAAGGATCTCTGATTTAAAAAAGGGCCGTCTGAGTTCAGGGCCACGGTCAGGTGTCATGACAGAGAGGAAAACTGCTCATGTCTCAGTAGATGTATGACAAACTCTCCTGGCATGGTGCTGATGCTTGTATGGTTACTATAGCAACCCATGAAGGTAGACTGTCTGAACATCCAATGGGATCAAATCCAATGAAATCAAAGCCTTACAGTTGTGATTGATTAACTTCTTGTAGCCTTACTGTAATCTCAAAGTGTTTATCACCGTGCTTGCCATGAATCTGTTATCACCTCCCCAGCTCACAGGAAATGTTCTCAGGACGTTGGCTGACATTCTGTAAAAGTTCTCTAAAAGTTATAAAACAATCCTAAAACTTTTAAAATAATAGTTTTGTTCCTTAACAGAAACATCAGGGAAACATTCTTACAACCTAAAAATGTTAGCTGGGTCAAACCCAATTAACAATCACAGTTTATCACAGTTAATCACAGCCTCATTAGAATGTTATCAGAGAATCTGGATGCTGAGATATCTCCAGCCGGTCTGAACATGTTATGTCCCATCATTTCCAGTCCTCTGTGTTCATCAGCTCCACGCTGTATATCTGCCACTTTAATTAGGCCTGATTCAATACTAATCACATCTGCCCAGTGATTATGACTGGATAATGTTCCGGCAACATGCCTCATGCTGTTATTATAAACCAGAGAGGACAAGACAACATACAGTGTGTACACAGCACCCGTAACACACAAACACAAAATGAAGCCTCTCTTCAAACAGACACTTTTACATCCTGTGGGCTTACAGAAAACTTTCACACACACTGTTACACATTGTTTTAATAATTAGCAATAAACACTCATGAGTCACTGCTAACAATTAAATCCTAATGATAAATGTTTATTTTTAGGCTTGATAAATGCGTGTTATGAAAGTTCGTAATGAACCGAATTATTATCCCCAATTGCAAATAGCAGACAGCTACTAAATCACAGCAAGAACGGATTTAATATCGTGCCATTTAAAAAAATGGCATTAAAAACAACCAATGAGGGACCAAGAGCAATTTAACTGGAACCCACGAGGACAGAATGTATTTGTTCTGCTAGCATAAACTGAAGTAATAAAACACTGCCAGATTTATTCCTTTGCAGCTACATCACTCGCAGCCCAGCCGTGGACCCTGTATTATTTACACAACACAGTTACTCGATAGTGTCCAAGCGCTACTTGTCAATCAAACAGACACGTCCTCATGCTGTGCTAATCTTTTATCATCCTTCCCCAGCAAAGGATCATGGGAAGCACAGAAAGTCCTTTTTATCAGTGACAGGAAATGATGCGGCAACAGAGAACATAATACTGAGAGAAAGTGCCCAGTGTCTTTTAAATGAATTCTGGTTTTTGTACTGATAACAGTTAGCGTGGTCATAGCAATAGCTTTGTGTTGTAGAATGATATCTAGAGGCTATTTATGGAAAGTCCGAAATGTGGACACTGGCCAATGAGCCTAGCATGGCGTATCAAACTGTGTGTGTACAGTGTGTAGCGTGAACGCACTAACATGGACAGAAATTGAAACGCCTTGTACAAAAAGGGTCATTTCCTTAAAGTTTCCATATGGAACTTTAATTAGGAAATAATAGCTGCTGAAACAGAACGTTTTAACGCATATAAAAGGAACAATCGATACGGAGGGCTGTTAAAACCCTCTCAGCTTTGGGTCCCTGCTGTGCTAACAAGAATTAGGCCGGCGAGCGAAACCATTCAATAAGACTTGATTAAAGGATTCCGAACATTTGTTCTTCCTGAAGTTTTCCTTGATTTATTTGGTCTCCGTTTTGATTTTTTGTTTAAATTTTGTAGACAAACTATTCAAACTGGCTACAGGAACGTGTCTGTCTGTCAAATCTTTGGTTTATTTTTCTTTCGACAAAATTAGACTTCATTATTTTTAATAAATGAAAACGAGTTGTCATAAAACAAGCCCTAAAGTTGTTAAAAAAATAAACTAAACTGAAGGTCAACTGGTTCTATGAGACATTTTTTAAACCCAGTTCCTACATTAACTATAAACAGTAACACTGTGTCTAATTTTTTAAGAAAACTCATGATTTGAAAGAGAAACGACTCGACCCATGACTCTCACCTGCTCTCAGTTTAACTCGACCGGCTTTTGTCTCAATCAATAACTCAATTAATAAACCCGTTCAGTCACTATTACACATTAGAAAGACTAACCTTGCTGCTATGGCAACTGCTCAGCATCTGACATCCTATAGCGACAGAGCTAGCTAATAACTCCCAGCAGGACGAGAGTGGCAATGAGGCAGTTAGGACAAAATGAATTTTATACTTTATTTTCAGCGATACTTCATTCCTCTTGTGCACACCTGCAGAAAAATACTTTAGTGAGCAATGTTTCTTCTCATTCTTCTCCACTTTGTGCAAACCCACAAAGTTGTAAGTTTTTAACCTTACCAAAACACCAAGTTGAAAGCGGCACATAATCAGTTTAAACCAAATGCTGAAAAACCCAAAACTTCTCGGCCTAAACAGGTTCTCCAACACTTACAGTAACACACAGACCACCACAGAGGACTAGATGGGTGGGTGGGTGGGTGGGTGGTGGTGGGGGGGCTATTGTGACACAGGCAGGCTTTTGATATCACTTCCTCTATTAAAGCAACCTGTTGTTCTCTGGGGTTTATAAATGCATTAATCTTTTGTTCATATCACTAAATCAAGCCTCTGGAGACAAAGAGCTCGCCACAGGGTTGAGAGAGAGAGAGAGAAAAGGGGAGCGAAAGAAAAGGAGAGTGATTTCTAAAAATACCCTCCTCAATTCAACCGCTCTGTAAATAGTCTTTATACAACCTGCCAGTGAAACCATCTCTGAGCACTTGTTAAGAGAGACAGTCACCTCATTCATTTTACTTAAAGATGTAGTTCAGCGAACACACACATACACACCATCTCACATAAAACAGTTTATATATTTCAATAACGAGTGTCGGCTATAAATCAAACACAAAGTGGAGAGTTCACCAAACAGTTGTGACAGTTTTACGCACTATATTTCAGTGCAAAAATCAATCATACTCACCAAACCCTGACAACCAGCTCAACAGACTCAGAGTTACTGCACCCATTTCACCTGTGGAGTGTTATTTAACAGAGTAATACATCAAATGGCCGAGACGATTGTTGTAATATTTTAGGCATTTTAAACAGTCGATTCGGCTGCGGTTAGTGATGCTGTAGAGTCTCAGAACAGCTCAACACAAGCCGCCCAGCACACACAACAACACAGACCACACATGCAAATAAATGACGCCATTAGCCAGCGCAATGTGATCTCTGGGAATTTTTTTCCCCAAAGAACACGGAACAAGGAGGATAAAACTATTCCCACTCTGATAAGGGACATTTCCTGTCAGGTTTTTATGATGTTGTGTGTATTATATACAATTTGTTTGGCTGTTCTGCTGACAGACACAGGTCAGTCAAAATACACCCCCCCCACACACACACACACACACACACACAAACAGACAGACGCGCACAGACACACAAACAGACAAACATACAGACACACACAAACAGACAGACACACACACACACACACACACAGATGATGTGTCCGTGGCGCTGAATGAGAAACTGAACTGGAATGTTGTTTCCTCTGACCTAAAGGATATTGAGTCTGTGTGTGTTTGGCCCAGACGGCTTTAAATTTTAAACAGCTGCTTATCAAAAGTGTTTTCTCAACAACACAGCAAAAATGGAAAGATGGGGCAAATGTTACAAATGGGACCCAAATTTTACAACATTTTTACAAATGAGACACAGACATACAGACACAGACAGACAGGCAGACAGAGAAGACAGACAGACATGAAAATTGCACAGCTTAATGTACACAAAGGTAGAAATTGTGCAAGGAAAAGTGAAAATTCCTGCAGGAAAGTAAAGCTGCTGGAAACAGAGTGAGTCAGTGCAGACGTGAGCTGCTGCAGACGCAGGATCACGGGAAAAATGAGCGATGGAGGTGGAGAAAATTAGACTTCAGTCTAAATCAGGAAGACAGCATAACATTTGCATTCGCTGCTTAATGAACTCAGTTCCGCTCTCACCTCACAGTATTTGCCAAGCAAATGGAAAAAAACATCACCTAAAACAAACACAAAATATATTATCTGCAGCCAAACGCGCAAACACTGCCTGTGTCTTATAACTGGTGCAATGAGTTAATCAGTGTTACTTCACAAACAATCTTAACAGCCTAGTTTTTATGTAACTAACTAAAATAAGTCCTGACCAGTCTAAAACAAACAACATTAGATGGCTAATTTAACTAAGAGCTGGAAGTTTATTCAACCATAGCTGCTGGAAACATAAACCAGCTGATTTGCTGGTATAGTTTATCTACAAGTTTGGCCAAGATGATCTTCAGCCGTTCTTCCAAACCGCAAACTGGACCAGTCTGACCAGCGGGCTGTAAAACTATGTCAGAACTTGTTTTACAGTTTTATTTTCCTACTTGAACGAGGACTAACAACAGCCCAGAAAAACAAATTACACTCTGATTATACTCAGTGCTGTTTTGCTCTCTGAAGTCCCCTTGAATTCAGCTTTAAAACCTTTGATTTCATGCTAGAACGTAATGCAATTACCACAGCAATCAACCCTTCCTTTAAAACACCAGAGAGCAATAACCTTCTCAAACTCAAGTTGGTGTGAGAACAAGCAGCATTCAAGGTGATTTGCATTACAACATTTACAGTGGTGGACCAAAGAGAATGACGTTTGCAACACCAAGGTCACTGGTTCGAGTCCCAGTCAATGCATATACTGATGCACATACTAAAAGAGAGTCGCTTTGCATAAATGTAAATACAAGGTGCCCGTGCACGGCGGCTAAGCTAATCTGCGGTGACGTACGGTACGGTACGGAACAGATCAGAGCAGATAAAAACAGTAACTCCAGCTGGGCCGGGTCACGCTGATGCCAGTTACCGTGCAAATAATCAATAAGCTCTATGCAAATGGATTCCCCTGCAGGGTTCGCAAACACAAGCCGCATTGTGTGCTTAGCACGAGTGGCGCGGCACCTGCGTGTTTAAATGTGTTAGCATGTGCAGTCAAATCAGTCAAATTAGACAGTGTTTACACTCGGACCGCTGTTCTCTATAATCATGCCAGCTGATGTCAAACACTGACCAGACAGCCACTAGAGGAGACCGGTCAGACTAGAAGCAAATGCTGGTTAATGAATAGATTAGTGGTTTAGTCCTGTGATGTTAACCTCTATATAACATCTGTCCTGGTTGACCTAGTCCAGGGGAGTACGATTAAACTACACAGCTGCCCCTCTCTTTATCTCCTTCAACTGTTTGAGATCTGCTTCATTTACATTCTCTTTAACATCTCAGTTGTTTCTCCCAGACAGCCATGAGATTAAATGGAGAGAAACAGCAGTTTTTCTTGTTCTTTGCTTTGAGATTTTGATTTCTGAGTGACTCTCATCTCTCACTAGATCTCAGTGTCTTCTCTGGAGTTCCTTAAGATGATTTAACAGTGTTTTAAGCAGAGCTCAGACTAGCCAACAAAAGTTGGATATTTCTATATGATGGCAAACATTTCTCATTAAATTCTCAAAACAAATTATGTCAGTTTTACTATCTACATAAACTCTACACTCTTATTGAATGTCAGCACTAATGTCACCTAACTGGAGCCATAAAAGACACCTCTCAAGTTATGGAAAAGAAGACATGACACTTTTTTGACAGGCTGAAAGTTACAAATGAGAACATCTTCAGTCGAGTCTGTCCTTCACTACATATTGACCCAATTACAGAACTCCTCCACAGTCCAGAATGACAATAAACGTGTGAAAATGTACATACAATGACCTATATAGCTAAAAACCTCTCACACACACACACACACTGTATGGCCAGTAACTGTCTGTCATGCAGGTCAGATAGAGTACACAAGCCAATAATAACACAAGACCCTTAATCCGGATCACAGAAACGGATCTGAATCGAGGAATCAGATTAACATAAACAGGTGTGAAGAGAAAAGTTCACCCACCGCTCTCTCTCTCTCTCCTTTTGTCGTCTGGATTTGTGCAGCAGTCCGATCAGAATGACAGCAGCCCGAATTCCAGCTTTTTTGGAGTTCACTTTAGCTTCAGAGTCCGACATGCTGCCCGGCCCACCGACTGGGCTCTGAGACCCCGTGAGACAGAATTTGGACCAGGACTGTCCTGTGCTATTCTGACACAACCAAGTTCTCTGCCACTGGATGTGGGACTGTGAATATACATCTCCGCCTGTCTCTCTCTTTCTCATGCTCTCTCTCTCTTTCCTTGCTCTGCACCCTCCTTCACCAGCTTTCATTGCCTGCCCCAGTCTGGATATGATTGGCAGAATGAAGCACTGGCTCCGCCCCCTGCTCCTCCCACTGCACTCCCTCCCTCCCTCACAATATCGCTGTCTCTCTTTCTACTAATTTTCCATCTGTTCTGTTCCTGGACTGGCTGGCTCTGCTGTCAGACCTTTCCACTGGATAACACAACATGAACTCGCTCCGTTTAAAACAATTCTGTCCTGTGCTGCTGTGTTTTCCCACTACACCTCCAGACCTCGTTTTGACCTTGTATGTTTCTGTGTGAATGTTTGTGCAATTCAGGACAGATGTAATGACTCCGTGTCCTTGACCCTCACCTGAAAGCGTTTAATATTATTCTTACTGTAACAAAAGGCTTTCTGAAGGGTTCACACGCTTAACAAATGTGGTTCATACTAGTCATACGTTTTGTCACTTTATGCAAAGACCAAAACCTCATGAACCACCAAATGCGATAAAAAAACTGAACGTTTTCTACAACGATTAAAAATAATAAACATTTTCATTACTATGGAAACATCCTTACAAACGTTCTTTTTGGTAGCTGGTTTGTCATGTACACAAAATTTCTGTTTTTGGTCATAATATTTATATGTATTTTTGTGTGTGTTTGCATGTTTGAGTGCGTGCATGCGTGTGTGTGCATGCGTGTGTGTGCATGCGTGTGTGTTTGCATGTTTGAGTGTGTGTATGCGCGTGTGTGTGTTTGCATGCATGATGATTCTGCTGAAGACACACACCACCGATTTCCTCCCTTCAACATCTCGTCTGACCTGTTCCTCATGTCTCTCACAAGTCCCTGTTTGTCTTTCATCTGCTCGCGCTGTTTGCTTTCCCCACCACTGCAGGAAGTTCCTTTCCATGTCTGTCTGGTCCACTGGAGATGACTGCCGTACGTCTCACTGGCCCCCAAAGCCTTCTGCAGTCTTCAGTGCACTTTGTGTCCCATAATCACCGTGACCCGGCCACACTTCTGTTTGAGAAAGATTTACTATCTACTTGCAAAAAAACAGATGGCGCTTTGTAAGCTAATATAAAACCAGTGGCCAGCTGCTCCGTGTTTAATCAATACGGATTAAGATGTTTTAAAACATCATATATCATTTTAAACTTTAGTCAAAAAGACGGACTGTTTACAAACTGACTGGCTGATTCCAGTGCATTCATTCAGTTACAGATTTTATCAGCATGTGTTTCCTGGGAAAAGCAGCAATAAATGTGAAGTTTGTTCTATATGTCATGATAGGCAGATTTCGTTTAACTGACAAAACATTCAAAATGGGATTAAGATTTGTTGAACCAGTCACTTTAATGTATTTTTTAAAACTCAATATATTAAATAGACCCTTATATATTTTATATTTGTGTACATTGTCTTCGCCATAAAAGGTCTACTTATCTTTCAGATAATTAATAGATTTGTTGATTTTGTCGTCTCTTAAGGTAAGAAACCACAGGGCAGACAAACACACAAGCTGAAAACAAAAAACACCAACGAACTAACAACCAAAATTATAACAGCTACAACAGAAAGTGCTTTAAACAGCCGTGTGCCCCTTCCCCAGACTCTAGCTGTGGTTCTGCCATGGTAACGTTGCCTCCGATTCCCAAAATCTGCCAGAAGGATTCTTGTCCCCACGGCAACCCTGAGTTTTCTCAGAGGAAGGGGCTGATAGCAGCTCATGTGATCTGCGAGAGATGCGGCATCTATCTGCATCTATGGAGAGGTATTGTGAAACAAATACATAATGTGTCCGATAGGAAAGCTGAGCAAAGCAGAACAGCACTGACAGGGAACGTTCTCAGAACGTTGGCCAACATTCCCCTAAAAGTCCATTTAAACTTTCCAAAAACATTTTTGCAGTAACATTAGTGGGACTTTAAATTGTATATATCATTTATTAAAAATATTGTTAAGTTGTTAGTGGGAACATCCAAAAAACACAACAGATTTTCACAAAAAGAGCAGATCTTCTACAGAGATTCGGTCCAGACAGATGCCCTCAGAGACACACACACAAATGCATGAACAAACACATCCCCCTCTTTTAACGCTACCTCACAAACACACACACACACTCCCAATGCCCCACAGCACACACACAAACACACACACACTCCCAACGCCCCAAAGCACATCACACACACACACACTCCTAATGCCCCACAGCACACACACACAGTGTAAATACCCTATAGGAAATCACACAGATTCTTCAAACTCATCCAAACATCTGCAGCACCTCTCACACACACCTCTCACACCTTCACTTCACCTCACCTGACACGTCCCAGTGGTCTTAATTCAGGTGCAAAAACACACACAGACACACTTTGGCCACTCAAGGGGACACGGGGCTCACAAAACGCCTCTGAGACAAACAAACAGTGACGGAAAACGAATAAAAATTGCATAACATGCACGACATCAGCCGTGTGAATGTAAATCTGTAAAGGCCAAAAACACACAAAAATCAAACCCCACAACATTAATTAATAATCAAGCATCATTGTTTCCTCAGTAATGCCAAACCTGTATGTTACAGTGATCAAACCACTCCAAGTACAAACTAGCTGTGTCTGTTGAATTAATACACACACATCGGCTCTAAACGACTAGAATAAAAGAATAAAAGAAGACAAAGTGCTTGAGAGTGCAGCACGGTGTAAATGCAAACCAAACACTGCAGACAGAAATAGCCAAGCACAGCACAGGAGAAACATGTGGCACTGGATCAGAGCCCAGCCCAGTCACCAGGGCTGCTTAATGAGTCCAGCGCTGTATCAGTGTTTCACACGCTTCACACAAACACACAGGCTTCAGTGCACAAACACACACAGCATCATTCACAAAAACACACACACTTGGCAGTTCCAGTTGATAGAAAGCCACTTAAACACACACACACCTCCTACTGGACCAAAGCCTCTTGCTGATGTAATATAGGATGAAAACTAG
>JBAJNP010013935.1:0-11543 GCA_036877545.1 Yasuhikotakia modesta | reverse complement strand
GCATATATTGTAAATACAGCATGACCTCTTGTGGTTTATTGCATAATTATACCTGTAATATATTTACGAGTGGTTGAATCATAGAAGAGAACAGTTTATTAGAATGGATTAACCATTAAGTACTTATTTGGGTTAATTGGGTTGTAGAAGTTGGGAACGTTTGCGTATCTCTAAGCGTCAGTACCTGCAGGCCCTGGGCCAGTGATGTAAATAAGACCTAGACATGTGACCCTCACGCAAATAGATGTTCCTTTAGTTCCTGCATTCATTAGTCTTGAGATTCCAGCGCGATCACTGATGCTGACAGGCGTAGATCAACTGACTCAAAGACTTTTAATGCATAGCTATAGTGTGACAGAAAGACATTTAAAAAAAGGCTGCCTATTGTATTGCATTTTAGGTTGTACTTTTCCTCTGTCTACCTGGCAAGATCGGTTCTACAAAGGTAAGATAAATTCCAACTTTGAGGCGTCTTGACAAATTTCTTAAGGCATCTTCTCAACAATGCAGTTTAGATGTAGCTCATTTAGATCAACTTGAGATTTACAAAACTACATAGTTTTCAAATTTTACTTTATAAAGTTAATTATACCAAAATTATAATTCAATTTTAAGTCACGTTGAAAACTTTTTAATAATTGTTGGGGCAGCACTGTAACTTTATTCTTGTATCATACTTTGTATAATTAAATATCATATATACTTTGTATGATAATTGTCATATATTAGGCCCCAGCTAGGTTGGTTCAATACGTTTGGGATGTTTTCCAAGTATAAACTGTATGTTACTGTAACGATCATAATATTGTACTTGTTTTGGTGTTTGTTAACCTCCTAATGGCCCTTAACCCCGTAGGTCAATTTAAATCGTCATAAATGGAAATTATTTCAAGGCTTTTTCCCTACACGAAGACCGTAGCAGGACTGAAGGCTGCCGTATCCCAGGTTTTGCGGTTTAAGGACCCGACCGCTGATGCCGGTAGAAAGGCCGGTCGTATCCCATCATCAGTTCATTTCCAGCGGGAGAACCGAACACTGCGCGGGCAGCGGCGTCCGTTCTTCCGCTGGAGCGCGCTGACGCAGAGACGCAGCTCACGCTCTCTCCTCACCTTACAGCTGACGGCAATGATGTGTCAGTTAATGTCGGTAACAACCGCGGAGGAGAGAAGTTTTACTGGTACATTACTGGGTAATAAGAGGACGGAGATATTTGTCTGAAATACACATAAAGAAATTCTCACATTTCTGTCTTGTTTTCCTCGTGGTGTCAGTAGTATTCATTTGAACCGATTACACAAATACGCCACAAAACTAAGTACATGGTGCAAGTAGACTTTTGTGCTTTATTATTAAGAATAGCTTTATTTTTATTTGTTTTTTAGTTTCTGTTGTTGGAAAAATTGCCCTTGATCTTTTAAGTAATGGTTTTACGGAATAAACTAAATGCGTATTGGTTGGATGTGGCATCACTAAGTAGATTTATTTTTATATGACCTTCTTGTCTCCAGGTTGAAAATGACCTTTACAATGAACCATGTTCATGTTTCTGTGTTGATGCACGTTTTGCAGAAGCTTAAACAGCTGGAAATGTTTATATTTATAGTATGTTTCTAGTCTGAATATGTAACGCTTTGTAACAAAATAAAATTTAACCTTCACAAAAAAGAGAGTGATTCTTATACAAGTCCTATACTATGAAATGAATACCAGGTATTAGATCTGCTGGAATGGACGCCATCCAGCAATAATACGTGTGTGGAAAGTCAAGTACGGATAATCCAGTATAAATGAATCTCAGCTGTGTTCACTTTAATAATAATTAAAAAGGTTTATAAAGGATGAAATGTCACACTGTTTAATCTAACAATGATTTACTAAAAACATACTGAGCTACATCTTACAATAAAAAAACATAAATGTGAATTTTTGGATTTATTTCTATATCATCTATTGTAAACCTTAACAAATTGGTAATTCAAAGATCCCAGTACAGCATGTTTATGTATTGAACGTTAGTGGTTCAACATCAACAAAGCTATTCAACAAAAGCAGCTTGGATATATAACGTTATCAGTATTTCTGCACATGACGGCTATAGCTTTTAACAGCAGTGGACATAAACAGAACTCCAGCTTGTCTCAGGACATGTTACTTGCCTTGTATGACACCAGGTGAGATACAGATCCTCTATAAGCAGAGACAGTAAGAGGAAAAAGACTGTTTCTCTTTCACATAAATGGTGTTTTAGAATGACTTACTGGTTCAACATTTAACCTTCATTTCAGGTCAGGTTACATCAGGTCTTCATTGCTCCTCACACAAGTAAGTCTAATATTAAGGGAATCTCAAGACCTCATTTATTCAAAGTTGTATTATGACATAAATGAGATATTTAAAAACAGAAATAGATAATCTAATACAATCATTTACAGTCGATTGACATCTGTGCAAATTGCAGTAAATAACATTAAAAAGGCCATTATTCAAGATTCATTCAAAAATACATAAAGGCAGCAAGGCACTTAAAAAGTTGTATAGTTTATATAAATCAAGGCACATATGTTGTCGTAATAAACATTTTTAAGCTTATTAAAATTGTGCATTGTTTTATAACACAAACACACCAGCACAGGCAGTACAACAGTTGTGTGCCTGTGTTCTTTCACCAATAGCAAAACATTGTGCTATTTTATTTCAAATACCAAAAATACCTACAGAAATTACACTATAAATACCACACCTTTCACTTTTAAGGCATTCCGAACATAATAACTGGGTCTAGATTAAATTAAGATATAAATGCCATAGTGTAATTCCCAACCACAGTGAGACCAAAACCAATAAAAATAAGTAGACTAGCAGAAATCAACTGCTCTAATTCAAGCTTCATCAAAGGTTTTAACAAACTCACAAACCAACATACCAATATAAAACAGGTAAGCTTTCACCAATGCCAGTAACATTGAAAGACAACATTTTTGCCCGAAAAACCCTTAAGGAAACAGTGATGACAAGTGTTCCTATAAACATATGGCTTCATTCGAAACTTTATTTCACACTGTGGCGAACAAAATAAACCTTCAATGACAGACTCTGAATCTTCTGAGCTGCTTCAGTGCCCTTAGCTGAAGGACACAAAATTGGCTGGGAAGATTCCCACCTGTCCCCTCAGTTCACCCTCCCACCAGTCATACTGAGAGTCAGTTTGGGTGATGACAGTGATGCGGTCACCCACAGCAAAGCTCAGGTCTCCAGGCTGCTGACCAGTGAACGGGTGAATGGCTGTGACCACTAGAGCTCCACCTGAGGCTTGATCTAAAGTACATACAGAGCAAAGAGGTCAGTCATTGGTTGAAATCTTATTGGTTATTGAAGAATCAGTCTATCTACAATAATCAGTGTAATGATATCAGTTCAAGCATATTACTATTATGAGTGATTTCTAAGTGTCAATAATTATATAAGAAATTCCTTGTTATTAAAAACAAAAACAAGAAAGATTCAGGCATTGTAATGACTTGAACACAGCATCATTTAAAAAATCATTATTATATATTCTCATTATATATTAAAACATTTCAACGCCCTCTTTTTTGAGGGCGTTGAAATGCCCTCAAAAAAGCTACAAAGTCACATTATGCTACAAATTCCCATTAATCTGGTTTACATTTGGCATTAACAGGTGAGGAACTGTTTTTAATGATACTATATTTACTTGTGTTTTACCCTTATTTACTAAGTCTGTTGGGAAAAAGCATCTGCCAAATGTTTAAATATAAATCAATACATGTTTTCAGTAACATTACAGTTTAAAGGTACTGCATACGCATTTACATCAGCAAATCAATGTGACCTTTTCAGTACCTGTGTTCTCTGGGAATCAAACCCACTAGGTTAAGGTGTATAAAATAGTAGTTATAAACTCGTAACACTAGAGGGCAGTATGTGTGCTCTTAAAACAGATTTTCCCAAACTGGAATTGGAAACCCATTGACTTTAATTTTATGGGCAGAAACAGTTGACTATTTTTAAATGTCCTATCCTTTAAATACACTGATGGCTAAAAATGTACACATTGTGTGTACAAGTGTACAAAGCTCAATTCACTATGAGTGTTGCTTAGTTATACATACAGTGTGGTCCTAAAGTCTGAGACTAAAAACAAATAACCAAGCAGAAATGGGTGGGTCCGCACAGTCTATTTATCTCATACAGTGTTGATAAATGTAAGCTCACATGAACTGTTATTGATCTGTTCACACTGACCACAATTGAGGGATATAAACTGAAGTGAGACCAGATTTATTTTTGTGGCAGTCTGTGTTTACAGAAGTGAAGACAAATAAGAAATGTGTAATCAGAATCAGACAGTGATGGAATGTGGTTCCACACTGTTGGCACCTGCTTTGAAATCTCCTGACTCCAAATACACCTCGGGCGTTGCCAAAAGCTCCAGTCGGGCCGTTTTTCACACTAAATGCTTTTGACTTGTATCCTAAAATAACTGCATCCATTCAACATAATGTTCATTCCCGCTACCACAATGCAAGACATAACAAGCCAGGAGTTAGACAGCAATACAATCCAGAGAGTTTCTTTAGGGCTGCAAGGGCTGTGTATTTTGGCAGAGTGGTGACATCTGAGCTATGTGGTTTTCTACCTGTACACGCAATTTCTAAAAAAAAAGTGGCAGCTCATGAGAGAAAGATGTGTCTAACATCTATACAAAACTCAAAATTTGAATAACTAAACGCTATCAGGAATACTGAGGCCAAATCCAGAATAACTGATGTAATGAAATCCTTATCTTGTTATCTGCTTAACAGCTAGTGCTACTGACAAACACGTCAGCTATTGCTAACTCTGTCTTTTTCACATTTCCTGCTATCCTTCAGTTTGGTTTTCTTATCCATGATCATCCTCTGACTAACTGTCTATTGTTGGCTGATATTTTGCTGCGTTTGACACTAAGGACAACGTTACGCCTGAAACGCCTCATTTGCCTAGTAAAGTTGTCAGCCGTAGCTGCACCTATGATTTAGGTTGTCAAGCATTTGATGATTTAGAATAACTATTATCACCCAGCAGAATATTAACATATAATTTGACAAAATCCAGTAATACGCCTCACAGAGGGACTTCCACCCTAAAGAGAATTAAACAATGGATCCTTGTCTTCTGCAGTCTCTGTCTGCATCATGCTGAGGCACATGCACATTTCAGTCAATTATCTTTGTTTATGTATCTGAATCAACAGAGATAAAAAAATTTAAGGATTTTTCTCTATTTGTTTGACATCTGTTCAAGAATAATTTTACACAGAGCAGCAAATCTTAAACCATTTACTATATCTGTGATGGCAGAATGTGTCAGATTTTAGTTTATAAGGGCTTGCATGCTTAATCACCCTCTATTTTTTAACTTAGTTCACTCATTATTAATAAAATGCATTGATGTTAGTCAGGCTAGCCAACAGAAGACCCCACACTATGCTATGCATCTGACAGCACTCTTGTATTTACTACAGCGGCACTGCTGACTACAAAGAGAGGACCTTAGATTTAAAACTTCCCCAACCACATGACAATTTTAATCACATAATATCTGATTTATCATTTCTGATTCCACACACACACAACATCTGACATGTCAAAAAGAGTAAATAAAGATGAAAGAAGGGCCAGTCAACAGTTCAGATCTTCTTTTAAACTCTTCCCATCCAGTCAGAGTGTCTTTCTCGGAACAGCCCAGTTATTTTATATCTAATCACCATAATTCAACTTTAAACATGGGGTTGTAGGAGGCTAATGAAAATAAATGCGTCTGTTAAAGGACAAGAACACAAATCACCCTCAAACGTTGAGCTGCTAAATAAAAGTATCTTCAAGTTTCTACTCAGATTTCCACGATTAAATAAACTGTTGATAATCTCATGTAGAATTTATATCACTTTTAAAATGCATACGTGTCAACGGCTACACTTTCAACTTTGTTCTCTTTGGTATTTTTTGTTGTTTTAAAATGTGTGTGATTAACCTCACCATATAAAACCAGAAATAATTCTTTTGTTCGGATATTTTGCTTGTTAATACGCTTGAACACGCATGGTAGCGCGCCAAACAGAGCCAAATCCTCTTCTATCATCTTATTAAAATTTGTCACAGGAGTACAGCGTCTTTCTTACAGTACCAACAATACCGCTTAAGTAGACAAAAGTGTATCTGAATACAAGTTAAACATATGATTTCATAGTTTTAATAGCAGGGTGTGAATCTTGTGTTAATAGATTTTACACAACATTTTCTCCAGTTTCATGCTGACAGAAGCCTTTTTAAGACATTTTGATGGTATAACATTTGATTTGTGTAAAACACCATTCAGTGTTTTAACAGTCCACACTAGACATCACTCACCTTCTGTATCCCAGCTGTTTAAATTGGGGTAAATAGAGGGCCTCACAGCTGAAGAAACTGAAAAATATATGTTTTAGCAACATATTAAACACAAATTCATTTTACAGCAGGTCCATATATGTGTTTGTGCATGTGTGTGTGTGTGTTTACACACAACATATAAATATATAATCATTAATATAAATGTGTGTATGTCTATATATGCATATATTCACATTCAATGGCTTGACAAATTGTTACTTTTTTGTTACTTTAAAAACATATTATGTAAGTAAGTTGGTAAACTTCACAGTCCACTGAAAGCTTTGAGGAAGTCTGAACTACTGCCCCAACAATAGCAGCGGAAAATGTTGACCTCAAGTTTGTCACTATAATTCTCCTGTGAAGAGATTTAATGTGTGCAGATAGGAGAGGCCACTCAGTGTCTTACCCTCTGGCCTGGGTGTGTAAGAGGAGGCAGCTCTCTGTGTGGGGGGCTTCGGTCGGGCTGGTGCTGAATGCATCTGTGAAAACAGAAACACCCACATTTGTCAACAGGCTTGTCTCTCACCCAGTGAGCTAGAGGAACAGAGACTGGCACTAAAACCATTAAAAAAAATCAATTGGTTCATAAGTCACTGAAAGAACAATGTAGGTATTGTAGTGATGAAAATGTGAATATTATTTAAGAAGTTTGCTTCTTGTAAATATTTAACTGAAACTGAACAGTTCCAGACCTTACAGACGCGGAGATACAAACGTGAAAGAAAAACACTTGTACATTGTGAGGCATTTAGGTTATTACAATAACCAAAATATATCCCTCAAAAATATAATGTGAAGAGTGGAAGGCATGTATTACTGTCATCTGCAGATTTATAATAGCGATCAAATATGACTCACGATCACAACGTGTGAAAAGAATATGTCATCAGATTATATCTCCTGTGTTTTATTTATGTGAAATTAATTCATGTTTTTATTCCAATCCCACAACAGAACTGTTGCACACTTTGTTCTTCACTTTTTCCCACTAGGGAGTTTCCTGTGTGATTTGTGTATCACTGACAGTAAATCAATGATTCTCTCCTTTGACTGAAGAGTGTCAGTACAAATAAAAGATCTTCCTGTTCTAGTAAAGAAAGAGGCCTTTACAGTTACACTGTCAGTCAAATTAATGTGTTTCAACAAAGCAAATCTCACACACACAATATAAGAGTATTTACGCTGTTGAGGTGTAACTGTTTTGTTGTAAATGTTGCTGCTTTCTCTTGAGACTGTTTATTAGTGTCCTATTCAAAGATTTTGAGCTTCTTTAGTTGTTCTCCATATACAGTAGTTCACTTTTAACACCGTATGAGAACCATTTATCATTGAAATCATCGTCATGCTAAAATGCTAAATAACTGGAATTGTAGGCTAAATATGACATGGCCTGGCCTAAATAGCTAAAACCTTTATTTTTCACTGATTTGCAGGGAAATCTGTAGAATTTTAAATTCTATAGAGTACTGCACACACAGACAGAATGTGTGTTCTGTAGGTGTAACTGACCAATAAGATATGTGGACATGCAGTTTAGTTTAACAGCCTACAAATAGTAACAGACAGTAACCTGCTTGTTATATGTGGGGCGCATATGTTTGCTCTGCCAGTCAGTGGTGTATTTCTCTCTGTAGTTCTCCAAGATGGTGTACAGATCAAGCGCCTCAGGTGGAGGTTCCACATCTCCATTGAGAATTGAAGATGCACGAATGTCCTGCCCATAGAACCTAATACAGAAAGTGAAGCACACTTGATATTGAAACGGAAACATAAACACAACTTGATCACTGAAATCACAAACACAATGAAATAAAAAGTAGGTCAATGCATGAGGTGACATCAGAGCCTCAGGGCTTGGACGTGAGATTTAAACGTTTTAACCAATGGCGCGGTGACGCACTTACTTTCGGTTGGTTTCTTTGCGCTCGATGAGGTAAGAACCGACGAGAGACACGCCGGCGTAGAGGCCGCGTGATTTGCAGTAGGAATAAACAGCCGCTGTGCTGCGAACCGCCACATCTGCCTCCAAATTCCTGTCAAAGATGAGCAGACAGACAGACAGTCTGTATGTGTGGAGTTAGCATTACACAATCACAGCTAGACCTGTGGCACTGCTAAACCAAATTTAAAATGCATCTAATACAAACCGTTTTAAAAGCTACTGTAATACAGGAGGCAGCTTTTTCTGGCAAGATCAATAAACAACAATTAAATCACTGAGAACAAAAAGCTATTATACTTTCCACACAAGTTCAGTCACAGCAGAATCTGTTGATAAAAAAAAAAATTGCACATTCACTTTATTACAATGCAGCTATAATGGCTGTTAATGTACAGCATGGACACCCCTTGTTATGTGTAATTCTCACAGTATTCTGTATGCAGGCTCACACTTGTCAAATGATAAATGACTCTAATGCTGGTAAAGTCTGGCAAAGTCTGAGTCTGGCAGCTCAACCATAGCATTTTTTGTGTAAAAACATTCCATCAGAAACATGTATGACTTGTGACATGATCAAATTCACATTTTAAATTAACTTTATTGTTACCCTCAGCATATTGCTGAACCCTCAGAACCTTAATGAGATCAGAAATAGGCATCAGACACTAAATGATTCTCATACTCAGGCAGCAACAGAAGCAACATCAGACTGCAGATAGAATCGTCTGCCCGTTCTTCACGATTATTCCTGTGAAATCTGCCAGATATTATCAAATATTATGACTAGTGCTGACATGTTTCCAACAGCTAATTATGTAAAAGTTGAAAGCAAAAGCGTTAGTGAGTGTTAGTGTAGTGTTATCTAGCCTGAATGGCCAAATTTATAACAAACAGGTGAGGCCTCTGTATGAAGATACTGTATGAAACTTAATGTTGGAATGAAACGCTTCACTACCTTAGAATTATAAGGTTCTATCTGACATTTCTGTCAAAGTAAAGTTATTGACAAATCCTTATTCTAATATTATCTCATTGACACTATTAAAGGCATTTTAGTTCTATTTTAGTTCTATTAAATGCATTTTGGGTGTTTAATTTGAAAAACCAAAAGTTTAGTTTTGGCATTTACAATGCAATGCAAAAACTGTGTTGCTATGCTGTCTCTGGTGAAGCACATTGAACCTCACTGCATACTCAAAAATGTCCCTTATATTCAGTGTTTACATGCTGTAACTGTGGCAACAGACACACACAAACATAATGAAAACACAATATCTGCTCAACATAAATCAAAATGTCTCCCCCTCAGGCCATAACCTTCACTTTTAATCAAATGTCAACCCAGTGCTGCAAATGCATCCAAAAAAAAGAAACTGTACTAATAAAAGTGTCATTTCGAATTACGCACTGATACTCAAAGCACCCGGGTTTCCACATCATCATTGTGTGTTATGAGCTCTCTGTTGCCCCCTGGCAACAGTTTGGGTGCTACGCTGAAATGTCATCTCACGTACCTGCCAACAGGGCCAACAGCCACAGTAAAGTTTCCTCCCAGTGTGAGATTCCCCCCTTTACTGAAAGCGTCCACTGCTCTCCTCTCATTCAGAATGATGACAAAATCTGAGGCCTGGTGATGAGAAGAGGAGGGGCACAGTCTGAGACTACTAAAAATAACTGATTTAAAAAATAACATGACATTCAGAATTTTCAATCTCTCCCATTTGTTTTAATGGCAAAACCTAAGGGGCCCATGTTCTCCCAGCTTGATTTGTGAATGATTTAAAATGCTTTAAAAAATATTTTGCGCTTGAATGGAAGAGAAAGGTGATCTTTTACACAAAGGAATTAAGATTAATATGTGATTAGTGTTCTGAAAATATTGTTGCATTGAATTTCAAATTATTTAAAAATTGTAAATAGTTTTATCATTTTTTTTTTTTAAACAAAAAAATCGTACAGTTATTTACTTAGTTCCTGGTAATATTAAACCAGATTTTGTACAGGCCTATAACAGTTAGAGGGCACTTACTTTAAAGGCAATTCAATACGGACAGTTCAACATGCTACGGCTTTAACGCTAAAAGTACAATTACTTCTCACTGTATTTCACTGCTACTAATCAGGTGTGTTGCTGGTTACTGAAACAGAGCGCAGCAACAACCACTGCGCTCAAGGCTATTCATGAAATTAATCAAGACTGTCAGAACACACAGGGCGCTCGGTACACAAATGACTCATCCGAGCTGCAACTCAAGGTCAGGGAAACAAAGTGGAACTTCCGTGCAAATGGACACATGCACTGTGATATCCTGTGCCAGAGACCTGAGGGTCCATTTACACGTGAAGAAATGATGACGCCAGTACCTGACCCATAAATAGCTCCCGACAAAAGGGATAGCTTGATTTTAACTAAGCTCTGCTATAGAAAAGATACTAATGAGTCATTTATTAAACTATCACTCAGTGATTATCTACTACTGAGCATCTTAATATATTATCCAAGATTAAACTGTGCAAAACTAAATAAAGACGGTTTTATATTTAGTATTAATTCTTTAAAATATTAATTTTGAAATCTGTATGAAAGAGAAGCTAAAAACGAGACATTTCAGCAGTATAGTTGTTCTTGCAACAGAATCTTTGATGCAACTCTCACAGTTTTTACAGCAACTATTTTGTCAAAAACTCAACACACATTTTGGGTTAGGAACATGTACAGTAAATCACTCAGAATCCCAGAGAATTTACCTCCACACCGATCTCAAATCCTCCACCCAGTCCAGCAATTCCAATGGCTGAAGGAGCAGACCACCCTTCAGCAAGAAAAGATTAACTAGTAGGACAGTATTCAAACCTAGAGTAAGAACCTGTATTTGCTCTGATTAAATACAGTAATAACAAGGATACACTAAAACAAGTAAAGGCACTGCGGCCCTATTTTCCCCAAAGGAGTGTTTTGTTTATACAGTTTAGCATGTTGCCAAGGCAGCTGGCAGACATCCATCATTTCAAACCTCTGAAACATCCCTAATTACTCTAATTGATCTATTGGATAGTTTTTAATAGTTTTGGTTTAGACAGGAAGAGAAATAACACTGCTCGTATTTAAGCAAGAACTGTACAATACTGAATACTATACTACTAAACTGTACTGAATACTGTAC
>JBAJNP010013933.1:0-11545 GCA_036877545.1 Yasuhikotakia modesta | reverse complement strand
TTTCTCTTCAGGATTCAATGAAAATGTCTGTCTGCGTCCACGAGAACCGCAAATCTCGTGCCAGCACGGGCTCTATGAACATCTACCTGTTCCACAAGTCCTCATATGCTGACAGCGTTCTAATGCACCTGAATGCTCTTCGTCAGCAGAGGCTTTTCACTGATGTTCTCCTCCATGCAGGAAACCGCTCTTTCCCGTGCCACAGGGCCGTGCTGGCCGCCTGCAGCCGCTACTTTGAGGCCATGTTTAGCGGCGGGTTGAGAGAGAGCCAGGACAGCGAGGTGGATTTCAGAGACTCCATTCATCCAGAGGTATTGTTACATTGTTTGCAGTTTGTGTGCTACCAAACATGTTAAACTGCGTGTTGAAGTTTGATTGATTGAAAAGTTAAACCACGAAGTAGTTTACTTTGTGTAGTAGTTTAGTAGTGTAGTAGGTCATGTTTACTTTTTGAAAACAAATGTTGGCATGGCCATAGCTGTGTAGTATGTAAGAACATTATTGCATATAACTGCAATAATTAGACTTTTAATTGTTGTTTTTGATGTCATTTACTCCAATGAATAGGTATTGGAGCTCCTTTTGGACTACGCCTACTCTTCAAGAGTCATAATAAATGAAGAGAATGCAGAGTCTCTGCTTGAGGCTGGTGACATGCTGGAGTTTCAAGACATCCGTGATGCCTGCGCTGAGTTCCTGGAGAAGAACCTCCACCCGTCAAACTGCCTGGGTATGCTGCTCCTCTCGGATGCTCACCAGTGCACCCAGCTGTTCCAACTGTCCTGGAGCATGTGCCTCAGCAATTTTCCCGCCATCTGCAAAACTGAGGAGTTTCTGCAGCTGCCCAAGGACATGCTGGTCCAACTGCTGGCACACGAGGAGCTTGAAACAGAAGATGAGCGTCTGGTCTATGAGTCAGCGCTTAACTGGGTGAACTATGACCTTGAAAGGAGGCACTGTCATCTTTCGGAGCTGCTGCGTACTGTGCGTCTGGCTCTCCTGCCTGCCATCTTTCTCATGGAGAATGTCTCCACAGAGGAGCTCATCATCACCCAAGCCAAAAGCAAAGAGCTGGTGGATGAGGCCATCCGCTGCAAACTGCGCATCTTGCAAAATGATGGTGTTGTCAACAGTCCATGCGCCCGGCCTCGCAAGACTAGTCATGCTCTTTTCCTGCTTGGTGGCCCCACGTTTATGTGTGACAAGCTCTACCTAGTTGACCAGAAGGCTAAAGAGATCATTCCAAAGGCTGACATCCCCAGTCCACGCAAAGAGTTCAGCGCCTGCGCAATTGGCTGCAAAGTCTATGTGACAGGGGGAAGAGGCTCAGAGAACGGTGTGTCTAAGGACGTTTGGGTGTATGATACATTACATGAGGAATGGTCCAAAGCAGCTCCAATGCTGATAGCACGTTTTGGCCATGGATCAGCTGAACTGCGCCACTGCCTGTATGTTGTTGGAGGTCACACAGCTGCGACTGGCTGTCTGCCTGCATCACCGTCTGTGTCGTTAAAGCAGGTAGAGCAGTTTGACCCAGTTGCCAACAAGTGGAGCATGGTGGCCCCACTGCGAGAAGGAGTCAGCAATGCAGCAGTCGTTAGCGTAAAGCTCAAGTTGTTTGCTTTTGGAGGAACAAGCGTAGCCCATGACAAGTTACCCAAAGTTCAGTGCTATGATCCAACAGAGAATCGGTGGACCGTCCCAGCCTCCTGCCCGCAACCATGGCGCTACACTGCAGCTGCCGTTCTTGGCAACCAGATCTTCGTAATGGGCGGCGACACAGAATTCTCTGCTTGCTCGGCCTATAAGTTCAGCAGTGAGACTTACCAGTGGACTAAGGTAGGAGATGTTACAGCAAAGCGGATGAGCTGCCAGGCTGTGGCTTCTGGGAACAAATTGTATGTGGTGGGCGGCTATTTTGGTACACAGCGTTGTAAAACACTAGACTGCTATGACCCCACATTGGATGCCTGGAACAGCATAACTACTGTACCATATTCATTAATCCCCACTGCCTTCGTCAGCACCTGGAAGCACCTCCCAGCCTGATGCATGCATCTTCCTCCCAGTGATCCTACTGTTTCTAAGAGGTACGTCAATGCAACACCTTCACCAGACCTTCACTGTTGTAACCTTTTCATTATAGATAAACATGAGCTAGAGAATCCTATTTGTCAGAAACAGTGTTTGATGAGAAACATCAGGCATCTGTTAATTAAGGTCATAAACCTATTATATAATAATCAGCAAATTGTCAGTTTGCCAGAATTTTTCAATGTTGCAGACTTTCCAGCATTGCAGTTAGCATGTTAATATAACTAACAATTTCACATAGATTTTTGCATGCTCATATGTGTGACTTGATATGTAGATTTAATTTATCCCCCATGGTCTTCCTGTGCTTGACAAAAAACCTTATTATAATCTGTGGCAAATTGAGTATTGACGGAGCAATTACATTGTCTTAGCAGTCAGAGAGGACAGCCAGCATGGCTTGAATATCAAACAGATCATATGCATAGTTAGATTTCTTATCTATCAATACCCCATTTCTTTTTTCTATTCTCTTGGGTCTCTTATGTGACATTTATCCTCCTTTTTTACTACTTTTAGCACTGTGAGGAGTCTTTACTCTTGTTTAGATATGTTGAAAAATGCAATGTTTCACTTTAATCAATAATACTGCTTTCAAATCTGGCACATTAATGGATGTTTTATAATAGGTTGCTGCAGTTGATGTGTCTCCTGAGGCCAGTTCAACAAAGATGGTTTTGCAGAGTTCAGAAAAATACTGGCTATAAAGCCTTGCCCAGTTGCCAACTAAACAGACTGTAATTTAATGGAAAAGGGCATCAGGCCTTCCAGTATCTTCTGTTCAGCAGTGATACGCCGTGTGTGTGTGTGTGTGTGTGTGTTCGTTCTGTCTGGCCTGGCTGATACCAAGGCTCTGCTGTATCTGATCAGCCTCCAGATTTGGAGAGAAAAAAGACAGAGACAGAGAGTGGCATCCTTGCTTTGGAGAATTTGAAGCCAGAGATTCAGCTGTCAGAGTAGAGATTCACACAGACCCACCAGAAGAAAAATAAAGCGCATTGCTAAAGGCTGCACCTGAATTGCAATGTGTGCGTAGGCACATGCAAATTTACCTGTAAAAATGTAGATTTGAGGAAAAACGGTGGGTGTTTGTGCATGAATGTGTGTCTGTTTTGAGGAGGTGGTTTGCGGTAGGGCTGAATGAGTTATGAGCATGCAGTGAGGGGCGTTGCACAGGGGGTAATTGAAGCAGAATAGAAGACCTTTATTGTTCCTGAGGGGGGAAGTTTGTCTAAGGGTGGAGGAGGGAGGGAAAAGAAGGGATGGGAAGAGAGATGGCAAGAAAAGCAACAGAGAAACAGGGATCTTGAGGTATAATTGGATGTGCATTGTGATGATAGCATGCTAGCAGGAAGTCGGGTCCACAGTATGGTACCTGTGATTGGTGTAGCCTGAACTGATGACAAAAATATACACTGCTATTGACCGAGCAAAAATGAGATGTTTTGTCTTGTAATACTTCCATCAAATAAATGTAGCTCAATATAGTATTGCACAAACAAGACAGGGCCTGCCTGTTTCAATTGCATATTGATTCAAAACTGTGTCTGGTAAAAACACAACAAAGCTTAATAGATTCATAGCCGTGGAGGAAGATCTAAGCTGCGAGTAAAGCCTGCTGTTGCACATTCAAATGATTTTTGAGAAATTTTGGCCAGACTTCTGGATTGCTTAACTTTAGAGTAAAACATGCACAAGTAAATGAGATGAGGTAACTTGAATGAGTCACTGTTGTTTTTTCAATTAACTGTTTTGGTGCGGTCAGTCATGTTTTAGACTGTACTGAAGTCCATGCAGTTCAGAGCTTTGATCCGCGGTAGACAAAGATCAATCTGCATTGTTCATATGCTGTGAGTGTCAATGAATGGTGACAAGCAATCACAGATAAAAAATGACAGCAACATGTAGCTGACATGGTCTGTAATTATTGATGGCAACACTGCCAAAGAGTTGTTGTTTCCAAAAATATCTGACTCTTGAAAAACAAGAACACAAAAACATGTATAAAAACCATTTAAGATGAGAATTGAAAGGAGGTTTATTGACTTTTCCTTGTCTCTTCTGCTAGAGAGCAGATTGAAAGCAGAAAGGTTTAGAATGGTATTAATATTTTATACATTCATTTTTCTTTATGGCAGGCAGTCAGTTTGAATCAGTTGACTGGAAAAGAACAGCATAATCCATATATATGGTGAATTAAATCTGACTGGATATGGTTGAGGACCAGAATGGTAGACTCAATAAAATATATGCCAGCTATAGCTTAAACTACCAAATCCTTCAAACCAAAACTTCATTGTGTCTTACATGCTAATTTGATTACTGCCATCTGGCACAGGATTTTTAGCTTTGCTTTGAAATCTGTGTGTGTGTGAAATGCCGCCCACCTCGGCAGGTCAGTTAATTTCAAAGCTGTGGTCCTTTCTTTGTTGGCAGGCATTCCTATGCATTTAAAAGACCATGAAGTTCTGAGCAAGCTTCCTCCCTGCTAACAATGAGAAGTGTTAGTGCTGACCAGAGGAGTAGGAGGAGACGGATGAAAACAGATGAGGGGAGATAGGGGGCGGAGTGGATAAGGGAGGGTAAACAAAGATTTTCAGACTGGTTCTGTCTTTCCACGTGGCTGTGTTTTCTCACACACAAACCCCTGATCTTCCCCCAATGAGATGAATCTGGCTACAGATATCCTCTGTTCCTTTTAAAAACAAACTGCTGTTTTCAGCTATTATATTTTCTCTCTATCTATGAAAATGTGTTTGGGACAAATGTTCTCTTGAACTCTAAAAAAATTCAGTGTTTTATTTTAGACATACAGTGGCAAACGTATTTTAGAAAAACATTTGAATGCATTTGTAAGTGCAATGATTTGGCGCCAAAAATATCAAACAATAAATGTTTTATCAATAAATAAATGTTTTTACCAAACAATAAATGAGTTCTTTATGTAGGATTGAAATTTAAAAAATTACACTACATTCACATTTAAAGCTGCATGTGGCTTTGCTCATCTCCTTGCATTGGCTGGTTGTTGAATTGGAAGGAGGTCATTAGTCTAAGCTGTGTTAATTCACTGTCAGCTTCATGCTGTTTTATATGGAATTCCATGTTCACCAAACATTTGGTCTTTAAAAGGAGCTCTGTACAGTCAGTCTACACCCAACTAACTTGTGGATCAATGTGTGGTTTAGATTTGTCTCTTTTGAGGCTCTGTTGAGCCCTTTATGGGTGAGTTTTATCAACAAACGTTTAGCCCATAACTACAGAGTCTGGTTGCCTTTCACTCATTAGCATGTACTGCATGCACAAATATAAGGATGAGAGTAGGAGTTGGATAGGGAGGGAAGAGGGGGTGGGTGTAGACAACTTGTTTTGGGGGACTTCTGAAATGGTCTCCTATACTTTTCTCTTAAATCAAGCTAGAGGCTTTTAAAGAGATGATGAGAGGGAGAAAAGCATTGTTCAAAATGAAAACTGGCCATTGTTGAAGCTTCAGGCTGTTAAACAGCTGTAGAGTCCAAGCCAAAAACAAAATAAAATCATGACTTAACAATGCACAGATGCTTTAGTTGCACTGCATTTAGTTGTATGTGCTCTAGACTCTTAAAGAGTTTGTAGTTAATTGAATTGCCCTCATTGTTCCTTGAGGAATTTGACCAAATGCACGATTCAAAAGTGCACTACACTCTGTCTAATGTTTCTAGCCCGTGTCTGCTGTTGAACAGGTGTGAGGGTCAGACTCGTTCTCTCCTTTTGTTTTTCCTCAAGAGAAAAGGAAAAGTGCAGGACCAAATGGTCGGGGTCTGGATTGTATTTGTGAGACATGTTGTTTCCTTAACTGTTTTTTGGATGGGAGTGAGTTTGGATGATGTTATAGTTTTGTGGAGGACATGTGAGAAGATTTGTGTTTGTAGTTCTGGGTGTTACTACTAGATATCTAGAGTGTTAAGTCTGGATGTTATTTCACTTTCAAAACTAGTGTAATGAGGACAGTAACTGCAATGTTTTATTGTGAAACTGATCATTTTGTTTTGTCTTTTTCCAGAGTTTTTTGTGTCCATGCGTCATACTGTCTACTGGATTCCAACTGTGAAGAAATACTATTTCCCTCCTGTGCAATTTATGAAGAGACATTTCTCCCATTAGAGCTAAACATTGATGTGTACGACGTCCAGTCTGCAGTTTTTTTTAATGCAAGTTCACCCAAATGTTTTCACGTCCTGCTTCGGAAGCAACATTCTGAGTGTGCTGTAATGTCATTCTGTATTTTGTGGAGTATCAGAACATGGGCTTCATTCCAATAACCAAAAGAACCTTGGTGCATCCTTCCATCCTAACCAGCATAGACATTTATCCCTCACAGTTGTCTATTTTGACTTTTTTGTACAGTTTTTGTTTTTGTATGTTGATGCTGTGCAAACTGAAATGCATTTGCCTGCCTCAATTTGCATGAAGGATGACTGGAAACTTTTAACTGGGAGATCAAAAATCTCAACGCATGATTGCAAATGTAAAGACAATAAGATGAACCCCTCTTGTGTACCTCACTTCCTGAAATGTATCTACCTTCTCCCCTACCAGAATGGTCATAAAAATCGATCATGCTCAGAGGCTGCAGCATAAAGCTTACTTCAAATGGGCTATGATGAACTTAAGATTTAGCTGATCTAAGGACCCATGGTAGAGGAACAAGCCCCTTTTTAAACAGAGATTGGTTCTTCATGCCTCTGTACGAAGACTGATGTGAGACACTTCATGTTGAACAGGCTTTAGCAGCTTGGTGTGAAAATGGACATGGACACAGTGTGTCCCAAGGTACCTACACCAGCTGTGTTTATGCGACCAAGTTGGTGCAGAAGAGGCATGTCCCAGCTTGTTAGTCTGGGTAAGAATCTATCTGACCCCACTGAGCCCCTTCCCACAACACCCACAATCCCACCACTTCACTGATAAACGCCTGACAAGCAGCACAAGCATGCCCTCTGAGGACAACACGAACAAACCAACAAACACTATCCTTGTCATCAGCAGATTCTGACTCGAGTTTCATGTTTCTCTCGCAAGATGCTTGTTGAGTCTTGTGATATCTGCTTTGCCTGTACTATTCTAAGCACATACGGTCACAGTAAACGTGAACGCCAGAAGGAGAGAGAAAAAGAGGTGAGAGTCATTTCGTCACCTTGCAAGGGAATGCAGTCGCTATGGCAACATCAACGAAAACCTGAACTGTAAATTCAAAAGGAAAACGTGAGACACAAAACTGGTTGTCTTAAAAAATTCAGTGTCTATTAGTAGTCTTAATTTATGATTTTTATAAAGCCTTTGTTTTGATTCATTGTGTATGTACTATTTCTTGTATTTATTGTTTTCTTGGCTTGCATACATGTTTGGATGTGTCAACAATGACAGGTTTTTGTATTGTGCATGGCCCAAAATGCTCTGTGTTCCTGCTGCTCTTTTGCACATTTGTGTTAGGAAACTTTGACTGAGCGGGTGAAATCTGTAGTGGTCAGTGAATGCTTGAGCCTTGCTCATCTGATAAAAACCTGTAAGGATTGGAGGTCAGAGGTTATTGACAGGATAAGAATGGGCTGAATGAAGTCAAGGCTTCAGATTACCCAGTGTATGAATGTACAAGTCAGAAGATAGGGCGGTTGTGAAGGGTATTTTGAGAATTCAATGGATTGATTGGTGAAGCAGATAATTAGAAGTTAACTATTTCTGAACAAAAGATGTTTCAGCACTACCCAAATGGTCTAAATGCTTTAAATTGTGCCACTTTACCCAGAATTTAAAGGGATAGTTCTCTCAAAAAGGAAGCCGCTATTTATTAGCCCAGAATATTGAGAGTGACTGTTCATACAAACACTAGTGCCCATTCACATTTATTGTATGGGGAAAATGACAAATGAGTCTGCATTCATCGGAATTTCTCCTTGTGTTCCACAGAAGCTAGAATTACAGATATACAATGTGATGGTTGGAACCTGACTTTGGGCGAACTATCCCTTTAATTTTAACAAACCTTTAGAACATTAGCACAGATAGTTGACTGTGACACATAGTTTCTACCAGAGCCCAGGGCCACACACAGTCCAGCAGGGATGCTCTCCAATACTTTTCTGTGTTCTGTGTCCATCACTCCATGGATACTGAAATTAAGACTGACCCAAGGCCTCTGCAGGTTGTAAGCAGCCTGTAGAGCCATCCAGTGAATGTGACATCTGCAGCTGCTCCCAGAACAGCTGGAACTGTCACAAGCATGTCCTCAATTTGACTGTCCTTCACAGTTCAGCATAGACCAAAAGTATTATTAGCAGTTGAAGTGGATTCTGAATATAACAGCCACCTCACTGGTTGTTGTTGCTACAGCTTCTCAAAAAGGCGCTGATGCTTAGAAGCGTTCTGCAGAGGTTGGTTTGTTGCAACTTCCACCTGTTACAGCTTGTAGATGTATGCTATTTAATATTTCATCAAGTGTTCAATAGTGATACATTTAATAAAAATGATGATGACTACATTGGTGTTCATAAGATTGAGCTACATCCCAAAGGTTTCCAAATCATTTTTAAAAGCGATGTCTTCAAAAGGGCAAAGACCATAGTGCTTTCATAACGATGCCAAACACACTGCTTGTAGAGATGATCTGTCTTATTGAATATTCTTTTCAAACAGCAAAGGTTTTGGTTGGGTTAAATAACACCGCTAGCAATTCGCTATGCTATAGCTGTTGTGGCAACACTGTTGTTATGCTGTTAATGCTGTGTATAAAGAAACTATATAGCTTTACATTAATGGACGTTCAGAATATAGTATTCTATGTTGTTCCATTGCACAGCAACATAGCATGTCAGTGTAACAGCTTTGCATTGAACAGCCCTGTTTATACACACACACACACACAGAAAGAGAAAAACACCACTGAAGGGTTCACATTCCTCGCACAGCCTCCCCCCCAGCAAAGTAGTTGCAGGAAATTCTTGCTTACTGTGTTCCCTTTTTGCCCTGAGGGATACCACCTCCATCCTTGACCCCCACCCCTCTCAGAATACCTTTTCACAGAGCATTGCACATTATGACCTCCAGCCAATCAGAAAACACTGTTTCGCCAACTGAAAAGCACAGTTGCCACAGCAATGGTCAACAATCAAGCCCCTCCTCATTTCGACTGGTAATAGTGAAGTGTTTTGTTTTTCTATTTCTCGCATTCTAACTCCTTTGCTCTCCTTCCCTCTCTCTCCTGCTCAAGTGAACGATTGATACAGAGGTGACTCACAGGCCTGTGTGCACTGAGAACTCTTAAACGTTGTATGCCTTCACAAACAGAAGCATTGCTAAAACACTGTCAATGTTGGCTGTACTGTTGTTTTCGTGAATGTGTTTTTTAAATTTGTTATTTGTGGTATTATATTGTTGTATTATTTTATCTCAACCACAGCGGTTAACATTATTTTGTACTAGTGATTTTTTTCACAATGTGAAATTCATGGCTAAATAAAGAGTTTTTCCTCTTGATCGATATTTGAAGCAAGTTGTCTTATTCAAGTTTCTTCGGTAATTAATATTTAAGCTTAACAACAAAACCTCACTACATGCTGTATAATTCAAATCATTTTTCTGTTTTTCTTATACAGATTTGAGGAGTGCGACAGCTTTTAATTCCAGCTTGCCTTATTTGAATGTCAAGCTCATTAAAACATTTCTCACATATCTGGGCAGCTTTATATGTCTGGCGGCCCTTTTCTGTAAAAAATATTAAATGGGTTTGTTTTATTATAGGCCCAGTAAATGTACAGGAAAGACTGAGATCATTTTGTGTGCATCTGTCTGTCTGCAAGACACAGGAAGCGACACCCTACGTGACCCATAAGATAATTTCCCTTTATTCCAGTGTTGTCGTGACAACCCTGACTATTATCAGCAAACTCTGGGAGATGATGTAATGCGTGAAAAGACCAAATCCACTTCTTCTGCAAACCTTTATTCTGTAGTCTTGCAATGTTTTGTCTCTCACCCTGTTCTTTTTATTTCTCTTTGGTTATTAAATTGTGATGCCTTGTTTATTTTTAATAACCTTTACCTGTCCTGTCTAGCGTTATCACTGCAAATTGTCAGTAGGTAAAAAGACATGCATATACAGGGTTACAAACCTGCTCTTCTTGAGGACATGAGTGTTTACATTCCTGATAAAGCAACTCCATTACAGTATGTTAAAGAGAGACCCGTTTTTCAGGCTTGTGACACATATCCAAGCACACTATTGCAAGATGATAAGGAAGTGCTTAAGTACACTTTGAGAAAGTATCATCAATGAAAAATTATGTTGGAGCCAAATTTGTATGTTCTGAGATAATTTGATCTAATAAATATAATTTAAAAAGCAAATTACATACAGATGTACAGATACACTTAAACATACATGCCACAAAAACACATATGGTGTCCCTTTTGTTCCTGTTGCCTGTCTGTCAGTTACATTGAGCTGGTACACACTCTGCATTTTTACCTGCATCTTAAGCCTCTGAGTGTTTGACCAATTATAGGTCACTCTATGTGCAATTTGATCCAATCACCATTCAGGTGACCTGGAGCCCAGCCAATTACAGGCAAGGCTAAACTAACAGCAAAATAATGGAAGATATACAAAAACCATGTTTCTCTAATTTCCAGCGAATAAAACATGTTTTACAATTTACATGTTTACAATTCTGTCAGTTTCTACAGTTTCTTTGTAACCTTCAACTCAGATGACATTTTCACAACATTAATGCTGTAATATTAACATGCAATATGCTTAAGTAATAATACTAGATTACTAAAGTTCATTTTTTGGGAATCTGTACTTTACTGGAGTACAATTTAAACGAGAATATTTTCTTTGAGAATATTTTTTGAATATTCTTTTTTTCTCAATTTTACTCATTACAGTTTTATTTACACTTGAAAATTCTCTTTACATTTTTGTACATCATTTCTTTCTTTTCTCTCACCTTTAGTGAAGCCAATTAATGTTGACGTAATATCAGCGAGAGTTCCGCCCATTTAATACATATGTATGAAGAGACAGCGTCACTTACAAAACGCAAAGCTACGGAAAACGCAGCTGGCACGGAAACAGTCTTAGCGCCGATCAGGTGAAAGGCAAACAACAGGCGGATATGTGAGTTGCTGTCATGTCTTTGGGTATCATTGTAATGTACTGTGAAATTAAATGATCTTGTTTGGGCGGTCAGTTGAGAGTTCAAATAAGCGCGAGCGTCGTCAACGCGTCCGAACAACGCGTCATTATTTTTAATGGCATTAAAATAGATTGATCATTTTAGGGAGAAAGGTATTGGCGCACATGTGTAGATGGCATCTTGACCTGTGGCTGAGACATACTATAACAATCACTGTATTGACAGCCTGTAAGAGTCTCTTTGAGTGTATGCAGAACTTTCACTTGTTGTAAAAG
>JBAJNP010013932.1:0-11546 GCA_036877545.1 Yasuhikotakia modesta | reverse complement strand
TTGCCTGTTTGCCGTGTTTCTGACCCCTGCCTGTAAGACCATGTTTCCATTTAATAAAGTGATGCTGCATATGGATCCCCCAGTGTCAGGTTTTTCGTTACAAAAGGCAACAGTGGCAAGGAACTAAAACTCCAACGGTGTCCAAGTGTAACAGAAATCTTTGAGTAGTTTGTAGACGCTGCCCAAGACAGTAATCAGAGAGAGTCATACAACAGGTAAATTAACTGGACTCGTGTGTTTGTTAGGCATGCTTCAAATATGGTGGGAAACAGAAATTGACACATGGCAGGAAATGAAACTCAGACAAAAGCTGAGGGATGAATGTTCTATGGATTAAGATGTCACAGCCAATTTTTAGGCTAATACTGTAATTATAATGAGACTCAAAAACCAACATGACACACACAATTATTTTTCAGTCAGTGTGTGAGAGCTGCTTTCTTTCTGCATCCTAAAATAACTGCAATCTTTTTATGTTATTAGAACAGTTCCCAATCTCCCATGCATGTTTCTCATTCTTTATAGCTGCATTTGTCTTTATCTAATCATCATCATTCAAGGACATCTGTTTGCCATTTCCATACCCCTGTACAGATACAGAGCTCATTTATAATCGCAGCGGTACCTCTGCATGCAGATTTAACTCTTCATTTTCATTATTTATGGCCTGAGATGTGAGCTGTAGTTAATGCCTCTGGATCATTAATGTTTGTTAAGGGCTAATCGCATTGATGTGGTCATGTATGAATTTTAGGGAGGGGTTAGATATATGTTTGTGTGAGCAGTTGTGGTTAGTAGTTAGTGAGTCGGGCTTGTAATCAGTAGGTTGGTGGTTTGATTTTAATGCTGCCAGATAGCAACTGAAGTGCCCTTGAGCGAGACACCTAACCCCAGATTGCTCCCAGGGCACTGCCACTAACACTGTGTGTGTGTTCATGACTTGCAGTGTGTTTCCTCCACACCAGTGAGGGGTTAAACGCAGAGTTCACATGGGTAGGAGTTATTTTATCTGACAAAAACATGTCACTTAGGAAGAAGACTGTGTGTTTGCATGTTCTATACAATTTGCATGTTTTCCATGAAATTAGCATTACAAACTGACAAAAAATATCAATGGGTTTGTTATTACACCTGTTATATTAAACCAATACATTTACATTCTATTCTATTCTGTCTTGAGAGAGAAAAATAATAAAATAAAAAACATAAATATAAGAAAATATAAGAACTAAATATAAGATTTTGCAACAAGGGTGAGAAACCATTCATTTTGGAGCTTATAAAGGGTTTGTAGGTTTCAATCAAATAATCTTAGATTCTTTATCTCTAAACCTACTGAAATTTAATTATGATTCTATTTCTCCCTTAAAACCACTATATATGCCATCCGAAACAAAACCTACTGCTTCTAGGACCATTACTTGGAAATGGAAGGTCTTAGCACGGACCCTTAAGGTTTCAAGATCCAGAAAATAGTCACTTCAGATGCATTAGCCATCTTGCATGGTTTCCAAAAGACTGTAACCAGATGCATTAGGAAATTTATTGGTCAGGTAATTGTATGACCTAAGTGTTTTGGACATGTTTGTGTTGGGTCATAGAAGTGGTTTAAAAGCCCTAAAATTGTTGCAAAATAGTTTTGTACATATCTTGAGTTCTGCAACCAGGAAAAATAGACAATAATTACAGCAACACCTTCTCTCTTTTATAGTTCCCCAAGAAGAAGATGAGGGACTATTTGGTGGGGTAGGTTATTTTGTCCAATTAAGGCACTGAGGTTATAAACATACCTGTTGCTCTCATTTAGCCCCTTAGAGCCCTTAAGAGAGCATGAGAGAACGACACAGCAAACAAGACCTGGGCCATAATTACCAGCTAATGCCTGTCGCCACTCTCCTCCTCACCCCCCAAACAACTTTAACTCTCAGCCAATGCCAATTTAATGCACAGAAGATGCAGAGTGATGCCACAGCAATACTGACCCATTCCTAAGTCTCATTTTATTCTCCATGGTCATTGTTGATGTTGGCTCAGCGTCAGAGTGGTACTGTACATGCAATAATGATACTGCAGGATTGTGTGCTGTGATGATGTGGGTCATTTATCCATTCTGTTTTGTACTGCTTTACTGTTTTCCTGTAATTCCTTTAGTAAATATAATCTGATGTTTTAAAGAAGTGGCTATTCATGCAGCAAAAAATACACTTTCCTATTTTTATTTTATATTAAAGCATCCATGACACCATTCCTGAATTATTTGTGGAGAACTCAAGATAGTTTAGTTGGAAAATCCAAAGGATGTGATGTTGTCAGTGTAACTTCCTGCAGCTGCAGAGCAAAGGTGTCAGGAGCCATATATTTATACTACCATTGATATGTAAACAATCTCATATTTATTCAGGTATCACAGACCTTCTTAAAACTCTTAATCAGATAGCTCCTAATTAAACTAAACAAATATCATATGATAAAGTAATACTTTAGGTTAACAATATTACGCTGCAACATTAAATTCTCACTGGCAATAACATTACATATAAAGTTTCAGTTTATTTAGGTGAATGAAATGATGGTAAATAAGGCAGAAATGTCAGTATCTGAGCCAAAGGGGTTTATTTATTCACATTTAAACTTAGTTTCACCTCATGTTCTTTTGGTAGCAGACACAGTAGCTGTTTAGTTATCAGCTTTGGTTTACACAACCATGTCAGTGAGAAAAGTGCTCTCTCTCTCTCTCCCTCTCTCTCTGTCTTTCTCTTAGGCAGTTCTCTTATTAAGGTTTCCTCTTACCGAGGAGCTTTTGATGCTCATGTGAGATGACTGGATATTGCAAACATGAAATTGATATGCTGAGATAGATATCAAACACGGCTCTACCCAGTTCACTTATTCACTCCCCCTGCCACCCGCTGAGGACTGCTTTACTGTGGCCAGTGTGTCTCTGATCAGCTCCTCAGACATGTTTCACACTTAATTGCACCCCCACGCACACGTCACAAACACAGTGATGGAAACTGTATGATAAATGTACACTACTCTCCCCAGAGGGCAATGCCCTCTGAGGTCCTGGTAAGCCCTTTATGTGATAAAGACGTTCCTCAGACCCAGCCTCGGCTTAGAGGACATTGACCCAGAGCGTTGAGTCAACTGCACTCTTAATTGGGGAGAACGGGAGGTGACTGTCCCTATATGAGGAGCTGGTACACAGATGGGGCTGCTCCCGGTCACTGGCACATAGAGATAGATCAGCAGTTCTAACATTCTCAGACATGAGACCCTTGCTTGATACAGGCCAAGTATGGTTTAATCATGATCTCTACACCTCAGTGTGGAGATTAGGGAAAAATGGTAGGCTCCGGTATGGAGGTAGAGGCTGGCTATGCAAAAAGCCCTCATCCAGCTAGCTCTTTTGAAGCTCAGCCTGTTCATCTGATGGCCAAATAATGTGTACGCACCAATAACTGTGAAACACTTCATCTTGTTCTTACAGCAGTTATTTAGAATATAAACTTGCTGTCCATGTTAATAACTGCACAGGCAACTTGCAGAGATGATAAAAAATAGGCACAAGTTACAGATTGAAGCTTTAGCCAATGATGGGAGTGTGGCATGAGAGGGCAGTAGTGGCAGAAGAGCAGAAGTGACAGTTGGATTGTTTTGGAAACCTGTTTGAAAACAAATACCTGCTTAATTCTTTTTGCTGCACCAGATAAAATATTTTAACTCATAACCAAATAGTTATTTTAAATGATATTAGAACGTTTAGCTACAAATATTGACCAAACACTTTGTTGTCTTTCAGATGAATGGGCTGTTAAAAGGATGCCACATGCAGAGTGACAGCAGACTCAGTCATGCTCTCTGATCGCCGTCTTTTGGTGGAGAAGATCATGCACATATACCTCCAGACACATTAAGGGCATTCTGGGGCTTTAGTGTAATGGGGTTGAAGAAACACAATGTGTCTGCTGTGCAGAGAACCAAACCCAGTTCTATTCACCTCTTGCACTCCTCCTCTAAAGAATGAAGACAGTGAGCCAAACCCCAGCATCTGTCTGTACTTTCACTCTTGTCCAAATGAGGCGCTATCAGGCAGGAGTTTATCCCTTTCTCTTACCTTCTGTCATCAGCTCTCTGAACTTACCTTCCCCAAAGCAGAACCCCAATCCTCCCAGCAGCAGAGGAACCCCATCCCCTGTGGGTAAGACATGCTTGTTTTTCCTGTACATGTTCTGGTATTGTTCTGCATCCAACTTTGAAAGGAATGCAACATATGTAATAGGAACCCAAAAAAACATTTTGGGAATATAGCGTGTCAATTTTAACTGAGGCAGCATAGACAACCTTTTAACAACACTAACAACATGACCAAAAGAATGTTTCTACAGTGTGAAGTACAGGTTGTTACAACATAGTCATAATGTTGCCTTTAACCAACATTCAGAGCCATAGATTTAGGTTGTTTTTGGTTGCTTAATAAACATTTAACAACATCACTGTATTGAAGAACGAGTACAAACATTGTAAAATGCAACTGACTGCTGGGCAAGCAGAGAAGTTTTGGTTATGACTCATTGTTTTATATGTGAGTATAGCTACCCCAATGGGAAAATAGGCTACAGGCTATAAAAGGCTATAAAGATTGAACTGATACAACTTAATTCTATAATAGGGCAGGTGTTTTATTGCTTAGGTATGATTATTATAGATTCCAGTTTAGTAGTTTGGTAGTTTATTTAGTTTACTATATAGTAGTTAGTAGTATATATGTATAGTATATAGTGGTAGTTTTGTATATTAGTTTATCAGAAATTAGTTTTATAAATGTTTTATATAAATGCTGCAAAACTGCTGTAATTACGAATGAAGCGTTTAAATGCAAAAGCTACAGAATCTGCAGTTACAAAGCGTAAGTTTTATTGTTATTAACTGCTGTGGCTCAGCTATGAATTTCCCTGCTAGGTTTGTTAGAACAATGTATGAAATATGTGCAATGATGAGAATGTGTAAGAATTATACCTATTGTCAATGAATGTACACAAAACGTGGGTGACCTTTTACTATTACTTATTTGAATTTATTACTAGCATATCTGGCTGTACTCCACTTTAAAACAAGAGAAAATTAGACAACAGAAACTACACATGTATTGAAAACACCTATCACATTACACAAAAGGTATGAAATTTTAACAGCTGTTAAACATTTAAACAGCTGTGGCATTTTCAATTTTTCCACACAGTGTAAAATTGTATTGCTTCTGATTGGTGAAAATTGTGAGTTTTTAAACAAGTTTAAGCCCACAAAAATGTAATAAAAAATGGAACAGTTCTAACAAGGTTCTTATTGTCATGGTCCTGTCATTCCTGTGTTTTTGTCTAGTTATTTGTGACAGGATTGTGACAGCAGTGTCTAGCATCAGAGCATACTGTTTAGATTCTCATCTCAGTTTTATATTGGGTTTTGCAGCTGATGGCAGGATCTGAACCCATGCTCTGTGTCGTGTTTTATTGTGAGCACATGTCCCCTGATTGTTCTTTGTGCTTTGTTTTTCTTTGTTTGGCTGGGTTTTATGTTGCAGTATGGAGAGAGTATTCCTCCACTTTTAGATTGACATGGTTCAATATATGGTTTGAATCCTGACTCTTTGTGTATGCTCCATGCATTGGGTTGATGTTGCCATAACTTTTGGATCCGATAACTAGTTCTACTCAAAATCAGGTTCTAGTCTGTTAGATCTGTCTCTGCTGGGTTCTGTTTTGTATTTGTTGTGTTTTGTTTCTGTTTGAACACATGACTTCTGATTCGTTGTGTTCGGGTTGACTATCTAGACTTCCACATATGAGCAAGATTGGGAAACAGCAAACAAATAAGAGATAACTGTCAAGTTGGGCATGGTTCTTCCTATAGTGTGCTGAACCTACAGTCATGGTAAATTGTACAATTATTGAATTAAATGTTTAACAATAATAAATATTATAACAACAGAATCATACACAAGGTAACTGGCAGTGATAAATGCTCAGTAAGGCAGACTAAAGGCTGGCAATACTTTGCAACATGAGTCTTTAAGCACAAAGCTTAAATTGTCCAGAACAGGAAATGATGAACCAGGAAACAGGAAGCAGAGGGAGCATAGTGATCAGTATTCTGTGAAGGGCTCCCTCTGCTGGCGTGGCTGAACAGGGCGTATCATTACATTAGTAACTTTTGTACAGTTATTACATTAGTAACTAACTTTAGATCACCAGCCTCTATTATTTTCTATTATTGCTACTTCTGTTGTTTATTAATATATTTCTATAGTTTATAAATATGCTTCTATTTAAGCTTTACACTGTGGTGTCTAGAGAACTGACAGTTAGTCTGTCTGAAATGTGTATGTGTTCTCACCTCATGTATGCTGCAATGTGCTGCAGATGCTGTCAGACTGTCAAAACAAAGTTTCCTTCAGGCTGCAGCTCACAGCTATTATTTTCATACCTGCATCAGACTGTTGAAGGTAGAGATGAACTGTACCTGTCAGTCTCACCTCTCCATGACCCCTCTTCCATCTGTCTGTCTGTCTGTTCTTCACACAAACTGTCACATGGTATCAAAAGACTGAGAATACAGTGCAGGAGTCATATGGCAGAATATTCAGTATTCTGTTAGACTATCTGATTTCTGCAGAGGAAAGTTGTGCAAGTTTGAAGCAACATATGGGTGCATCAATAAATGTAAATGTTTGGGTAAACAGTTCCTTTTTATTCATCATCTCATTGTGGGATATGAGTCAGAGAAACAGACTGAATTGAGGGACTGGAGTCGCAATATAAGCATCATAACACATATGCGTTTGTTCTGTGTCATGCTGTAACAAAAGGGTAGCTGGAGGCATAGGAAGGATTACAACCCACACATATTTGGGTTGTAATCCTGTGTAGCTCAGATGGCAGAGCATTGCGTTAACAGCGCAAAGGTTGCAGGTTCAATTCCCAGGGAGCACATATAGTGATAAAAATGTATAACTTGAATGTACTGTAAGTCGCTTTGGATAAGACTTACTATCATATCATCTTAAACTTTCTCTGGCCTCTTCATTACATGATTAAATCTGGAGCACATCTGCTCCAGCTAATGAGGGAGTCAGTCTGAGACTCTGCCGACAGCTCTAACTGGCAACAAATATCTAATAAATGCTTGTTGTGAAGCATGTATGGCAAATATGCTGAAATGATTCGGGTAAATAAAGTCTGACATTGACCTCATTGTAATGTGCGCTAATTAATTATATATCTATATTGGCCACAGGAGCAGTAGACCCCCAAGCAGCTAGAGGACAGATTCCTGTCCATTGGCCAGAAGGAGGTGCCTCGGTGATGAGTTATCTTGCTCATAGAGAAATTCATATTACTCACGTCTATGTGGCCTCAATGTTGGGTTTTTCAGCTATTGTCAGTGTAAAGGCATGTGGTTATATGATGATGTCACAGATGGAAGGGACACTCATCAGCACTCATCCTCTCTTTAAAAGTCTATGCTTCCCACCTAACAACATTCATCTCATCAATTTCAACAAGCCTTTAAAGCAGCGGGTCAAGCTGGTGCTGCAAAAAGTAGTGATTTATTGTGGTATTAAATGTCCTTTATTGATTTTTCCCTACTATGCTTAAGAGGAAGGGATGTCGGCCACCCAGCCCCAACCAGGTCTGGCTCCCCAGTGGAGTGATGCCTTGCAACAGATATAACCTGTAGACACATTGGTTTCATGCTAATTTATAACCTCTAACAAGGGTTTATTCCAGTGATGTCACTGTCAGAGGTTATTTAAGCCAAATTGTAACATGTTTACTACACATGCTTTATTTTGTAATGCACTTGTCAAAGGCGGGTTTTGAACTCAGGTCTCCAGCATGAGTGAGCCACAGGAGAGGAGGTGTAATGACTGGTCGTAAGACACTGGATCCATATGCAGCTTTATTAGATCAAGGTCAAAACAGGCAAGCGTCAAAACCAAGGCAAACAGGTTTAGCCGAGGTAATCCAAAAATCAAACACAGTCCAGGCAAAAGATCAGGGCAGGCAGCAAGCAATAAGAGTATATCCAAAGACAAAGCAGGGTCAAAAGGCAGGTGGCAAACAATCCAAAAACGTGGTACAAAGTCCAAGGTAAAGTCAGGCAAACAATACAGGGAAAAACACTTAGAATTGATCACACAGGCCAAATCAAGACATCGCAGAGTGTTCGTAAGAGGTGTTTAAACAGCGAAGCAGATTAGGAAATGGCTGCCAGCTGGTGGGGCGGAGTCCAGGTAGGGTTCTGAGGTTTCCTGCTGGCGGTGGATAGGGGGAGCCACAGAGGCCGGATTTGTGACAAGAGGGTAGGAACCTAGGAACGAAATGCTTAGGTACTGTTTTTATAACTTTATTTAACCACAAAAAACATCTAAAATGTAACAAAATAAACAAAATAGAACAGATAATAAAACCACAGGGTTAAAATAAAAACTAAAAATAGCGTACTTAGATACAGGAACAAAAAAATTTTAAGGTTAAGGGAAAAGACATTCTAACCATGAAGGGACAGCAAACAATACCCTGGATTAGAATGAATCCTTAAAGGAATGGCTTTGAAATTCTGAAAACACCTTCTGGGCTAGGACTCTGGAAGGCCTGGAAACCCCTGTGACTCTGGAGACACTGGGACCCTGGAAACCCCTGGGACTCTGGAGACACTGGGACTCTAGAAACCCCCCTGACTGAGACTCTGGAGACACTGGGACTCTGGAAACCCCTGGGCTGGGTCTCTGAAACCCCCCGGGCTGGGACTCTGGAGACACTGGGATCCTCCCAGGCTGGGACTCTATGGGAGGAGGCTTGAGCTCCACTTTCTCCAAGAGAGGCGGCTCAGGCTCCGACCTTGCCTCTGGCTCTACGGGAGGAGTCTCAAACTCTGGACTCGAAAGGGGCTCTGGCACCACTACTGGCAATGGCTCCAGCATTGCAGGGAAACAACAGGGAATCTGCACAGAAAGAAACTAAAAAACAACTTTCTTAGACACAGGAACCCAAAAACATGGTGAACCACTTAGTGTATATACTACCATTTACACATATATTTTTTTATTTTTTCAACTTTCAAAACTGAATTTGTAAAAATCCTTGGACATTTTTCATTTGTACAGCTGCTTTGCAACAATATGTCATTGTGAATGTGCACTTGTTTCTGCTTTTCGAGGGAACAGGGTTATAGGTACACTGTAATCTGTCCCTACAACTTTGAAATCCTGGCATTACTTTGAAAATCGAATGTAATCTTTGAAGCATGTTTACTTAGACATCTCTCTATAGTTGGCCCAAGTCAAGTTTTGTTTGTGCATTTGGTGTACTGGCTTTTAATTTGCCCTTGAGGGTTTGTGTATCATTCCTGCTCATGGCTACCACTCTCTCAATGACAGTTACAAATAAATCAAGAAAACTGGCATCTTTGTCTGTTTATTAATAGGCACACCATGCATCTATACAAACCCCAGCTAGTCTGTGAATGGAGTTTGATTGAATGCTGGCGTCTTTCAACAGTGCTGTTCTTATTCATGTGTTTGTCTGCAGTTTGTCTGCTGTCACAGCCTTAGTTTATTAGTACTTAAAGATGAGACTCACATTAATTCTTTCAGAATAGCTCTTACTGCAAAGGGCCCAAACCATGATTGAGGCGGAGAATGGCTTTCTTCTGCCTAATGAAAAATGTGCTTTTTGAGTGGTTAAGTCTTGGCGTATTTAAGGGTAATGTGAAGTGTGTTGTTTGCTTGCGACCATTTATTAACTACAGTATGCCAGTAATAGATTGTTATATGTTTGTATTTCCTTAAACAACTGTTCCAATAAAGTAAACAAACAATAGTTTGCTGAAAGTGGATAAAATGGACAAACTAATAGAAAGTTTCCATCACTAAACTATAGTTTCACAACTGTTACTGGCACATTTATGTTTTTCATATGCCACACATTATTTTTCTATTAATTATTTGTGATTATTTGTGTTAATTTGTGTGCAGGAATACACATTGAATAGGTAATTTAAACTCTGACAAAAGAAAAATATCTGTATGTGAGCTGTATGTTTGGTTGTGGACGCATGGATGTACATTGTGGGTGATTTTCCTACAGATTGTTGTGCTGTAAAGGTTTGTGCGGTGTTTCCCTGCAGCCGTCATATAACAATTACACAGCAATGCTTGGACACGTCATCGTGGCTTGTTGCTATATTAGTCTTGGTTTTGTATTTTCAATTTATCCTTCCTAATTACTTAATTACTAATTATTTCATTTTTTAAATTAATTTGTTATTCTGTTACTCTGCTACTACTATTATATGGCTTGCACTATTATTTACAATAGTATCGGAGGATGTGAACATAGTAACTAGCTTTTAGCTAAACTAAAGGAACTGGAGTAATTACCAGAGCTTTGAGAACCATGGTTTATACACTGTTATACACTTGCTTGCATATGGTAGATTCTCCTTGTGTGAATGTCTGCAACTGTAAAGTCCTGCAACTGTAAAAGACCACTTCATTTTCATTGGTTTCGGTCTCCCTCATATCTCAGCTTTATTCCTTCTTGAATGATTTTACCATCTTGTCTTAACAAACATACCTCCAGGTCAACATGTGCCATAACATCCAGTCCCTGGCTTTCCAAGACCACTCGTAACCACTGAACAGTTCTATGATATAAAGAGAAAATGGGGAAAAGTCAAAAGATCCTGTTGATCAGTCTCTCCTCTCCACTGCCAAAGTTTCTTTCCTTTAAGATAAGGTCAACAAAATGTTTGACAGCTGACAGCTATTCCCCACCTCATCTCAATCCCCACACTTCATCTCTGACTGATGTGACCGCTGACTGTAATGTACAGGATTGTAAATATTATGCCAAGACATTGAAGATGACAATAAAAATGTTAATTGTGAGGGGAGTTTTGTGGATGGGTTAAATGCAGAAGACAAATTCCAAGTATTGTTCACCATACCTGGCCAGCATGTCTTTCTCAGCAGTCCTTAGTGCTTGACATATTGTCACCATTGTCAAATTGCAGGTTTAACATGCCAGAGGATGCCTTGGGTTTCTCCCAAGGTTTATTTTTTCCATTTTTTTGGAGTTTTGATTTCCTTGCCACCGTCGATCTGGTTTGCTTACTGGCAGACTGATGACATTAAACTTAGCTTAGATTTTGTAAATTCTTAATATTGCTAACAAAATGATATAATTACAATTCTAAAGAGAACATATTTAAAGTTTTCTGCAACTGAAATATTTCTTCTTGTTCAATATTGTTCAACTCTGAATTGACTCTTCAACACTTTAAGTTGTCATGTCTGTATGTACAGTACAGGCCAAAAGTTTGGACACAGCTTCACATTTCTTTATTTTCACAACTATTTACATTGTAGATTCACACAGAGGACATCAAAGATGTGAATGAACACATATGGAATTATGTACTTAACAAAAAAGTGTAAAATAATTGAAAACATGTCTTATATTCTAGTTTCTTCAAAGTAGCTA
>JBAJNP010013931.1:0-11548 GCA_036877545.1 Yasuhikotakia modesta | reverse complement strand
TTTTTATTCACACAAGTATATAAACCACCAGATGTTCAGACTCTTATCACATCGTCTCACCTTCGCAGAAATGGGCGGGAGCATGAAGTTCCGTTCCAGCTCATAAGCGCTGAGGTCCGTCTCAAGAAACTTGTTGGGGTGGCCGCTGGCCGTAAGGTGGGGCTTTGAGAAGCACGTCTCCATCTTTTCTGACAGACGAAGCAAAACGACTAGCAGAGAAAAACAGATGATGTGGGGCTTCACCGGTCACTCCGCTCTTTTATAGACGTCAACATTCTAAGACGTCACAATGCAGTGACGTCACGCCAGCGTTACATTCTGCAGTTACGTAGTTTCATCATGAAACTTTTAAAACACAAAAGTTCCTGTTTGTTTGTTTATTAATGAAAACATGACGCATGCGCACAAAATCTGCTATACCGCGTGTTTTATACAAACCGGCCACGTGGTGGCGACGCTGGTCCTGTTGGGCCACATATCGAGTAAAGAGAAGCAGCGACATCACGTTCATTGTCAGATACGACAGAAAGCGGCTGTTTATGGTAAGACGTTGTATGTTTTCTAACTTAACATCAAGCGACCACGTGTCTCTTATAGGAACAGTGACATGTTAGGTGTCTTTAATAAGTTGAACGTTTTATTAGTTTAGTCTGTTCTTTGTTGTAGTCGGATCACTGCTGTGATTAACCAAGATCTAGGCTGGTTACGTACAGATCACAAGTAAAACTAAACTACCTCCATCTAAATGCCTTTCATAGGTTAAATGCCTTAATAGGTTTGTATGCAGATGCAGGTGGTTTAGATTATTTGGTCTGTTGGTGAAGTACAAGGCGATTTGTACCTTTTGAATTCATTATTTTAGTTAATTATATTAAGTTACTACATATGCTTCAGTTTTATTCCTGATCCATTTTGTATAAATTAGCATTTGTGATATTTAAAATGGACAGTATATTTATAACTAGCATTGACCTTAAGAAATTATGCAACAAAAAACATGTTAGTTCATGAAACCTAATGCCTGTTATAATCTGCTCAATTCTCAGACTTCAGTTTGGGTTAATGTATAGCTTTGATGACTTTACTATTATTCTCAAACGTGATAAAGGAAAAATAAAGAGATGTAAATGTGTGTAGAGAGGTCATGGATGTTCCTGGCTGTTCTGAAGACACAACTTTAACGCCACACATGTTGGCCAAAATCGAGCGCAACAGACAGCGAGCTCTGATGCTGAGACAGGCCAGACTCGCCAGCAGACCGCTGTCAGCTGAAGGTGTGCTAAGCTCCTAAAATCATAAAACTGTACAATGAAAAACATACAATGAACTCTTGAGAAGTTTGGTCATGAATTGCGTGACTTTGTTCTGCTTTTTGTGTGTCTCAGGTGGTACTTGTGCCAAAGTGGCAAAAACTGTGGACTCTGGTGCAGGATTTTTCATAGAAGAGGAGACGACTGAAGAAGCGCAGCCGGAGAAGAGAGTTGTCCATCAACCAGGTGATCAGAAATGTCCTCTGTGGTCATGTTGAGAGATGTTGTGTGATGAGTTGGGATGCGAAAGAGCTTCTGTGTTAGCAAAAATGATACTTGGTATAAAGTAAATGGTGTTGGTGTTTTTTTATTTAATATTCAATATTTAGTAAGGTTTAGAAGCTTGTACTGTGTCAAGTGTGTGTGTGATAAATGTAAAGTGTGTGTGTGTGTTTCAGCGCCAGTGATGGAGCCGGATTATCTGCTGTGTGATGAGTGTGAAAAGCCATTTATGGACTCTTATCTCAGCAACAGTTTTGATTTGTCTGTGTGTGACAAATGCAGGTATGACATCATCAGATCATTCATTACATATGTGGGTATGATGCGTTATCACATACCGTTGAGTTACAGAGACTAGGTGATAGTTAAGAGATTATTGCTGTTAACCGCAGTGCTGCTATCATCACCTGCTGCTGTTGATATCGGTTTCAACGCTTCAGTGTGTTTCCTGCCCACCTGCAGAAGAGTTTAAGATCGTTACGCTTCACAGACACCCACGAGTTGTGTGTGTGTGTTTGTGCGGTGTGTGTGTAGAGACAACGACGTGAAGCACAGGCTGATATCTCGTACAGAAGCGAAGCAGACGTTTCTTCTGAAAGATTGTGATTTTGATCAGAGGGAGCCACCGCTGCGATTTATCCTGAGGAAAAATCCACACAATCCTCGCTGGGGAGACATGAAGCTGTACTTGAAGATGCAGGTACGTCTTAACTGCGTCTGAAACATACAACAGTGTGAGGTGTAAAACAACAGACCAAAACAATGATCCAGCAGTTTGTAGCATTAGCACAAATGCAGAAATTAGCATGTTAAAAAACTGCAGATGTATGATGCAACTGTTCCACAAACAGGAAGGAAGGGTGGTGATTTTTATTAAGTAATCGCTTTGGAGAAATTACTTTGACTTAAGCATTTAATCACCAAGTAAAATGGTCAGAATATATTTATATCAGCATATCTCTTCATTGGAAGGTACGTGACCATAAAGTGTTTCGCACAATTATTTTTTCAGCCTAAATGCAATAATAGGATTTTTCTCTTGCCTATCAAACTATATATGTTTTATTAAAGCTTTCAAAGCTAGCATGATATTGCTAGCCTCTCTGAAATTGCCTGCCATACCTGTAAACATTTGTTTTCATTTGTGTTTGTTCAGCTGTAATCGTTGTGTATGTCTGGGTATCGTGTATTTTAAGGTGGTGAAACGTTCATTGGAGGTGTGGGGCAGTGAGGAGGCTCTGGAGGAGGCTAAGGAGACTAGAGAGGAGAACAAGGAGGTGCAGAAGCAAAAGCGCTTTAATAAGAAAGTTAAAGGTAAGAAGGCCAGCTAGTCTGGTGCAGTTACTAACAGGCGGTTGGATAGATAAACTTAAAGGTGCAGTAAGTGAATAAACTGTTTGGTGACACTAGTGTAGATATTTGCATCACTCCCTTTGTTGATTTGGCTTTCAGAACTGAGGCGGGCAGTGAGAAGCAGCATGTTTAAAAAAGACACCAGTGTTCACCAGCATGAGTACGGCCCAGAGGAGCTTCTGGATGAAGAGGAAGATCTCTACAGGAAGGTGTGTCAAACCTGTGGACACGAACTCAAGTTTGAGAAGATGTGAATTCTTCACTGCTGTACAGGAGAGAATCTGGATCAGCTTTGCCTCCTGGATTAAGGTCTAGCTTGTTTTGTCTCTGGTTCTTCATGTCATATTTTCTTAGTCCTGTCTGAGAACATCTGAGGAACTGAACATCAATGGTTTAACTTAGATCAACATTTGGATGTTCATTTGGATGTTCCTCTAGTCAAGAACTTCTAGAGATTTGGTGGACCAGGTAGGAGAAAGTGTCTGTCACTCCTGACTGATTTTCTTTTTGTCTTCTTCAGCAGTAGATACGTGTGAATATTATGGTTATGTCTGAGAACATTTGAGTGGGCTACACCTGCTTTGCTCACAAGAGGGCGCTGTGGAGCTACTGTAATCAAATATGACGGAGTGACGTTGTGTCTTTAAAACTTTTTGTGAATTCTTCATATTTGTAAGATGGAGAATAATGTGCAAATGAGCGACATGAAATACTGATTGTACCCAATCAGCTATTAGTTAGTTAATACAGATGTTTAAGATATTTGTTGTAAATTGTCATTATTCTAAACTTGCCTTTGTGATATCTTCATAGCCTAATGCTGTAATACCAGCACAAATGCATCAAAATATTCCAAAATCACAACTTTGTAATGTGATGTCGTTCCTACTACCTCACAAACACCAGTGCGTGTTTGTTCAGCCAATATTAATAATTCCATATGCAGCTACACAAAGATTCTCTTACGAAGTTTGTTGTAGTTTGTGAAAATGTTGGACAAACGCATTCATTATAGACATATTTCAGCTCGCCTTTAAAGTCGTGTCTGGTTGGGTCCATACAGCTGTATGAATATAGAATTTATTCATAAATTAAAGTTGCGTGGAACAAATTATTTTTGTATTGAAAATATTCTTTATATACGCTGTACTTTGTTTTGTGTTACTTAATGTGACCTTTTCTGCGAAGAATGTAGTGTTATTTTTCACATGCATGCTTTCCTCAGGGGCTGCCATATGTTAGATCAGACCAGTGTGCGTACGCTCACATTTTTATCACTGTGCATTTGAAAGCTTATGAGTAAGAGAGTAAATATGTTCCTTTTGTCATGGTGTGCGCAGAGGCAGGGTGACACATATCTGGCATTGCTAACATTATTAGTGTTAGCTATACAGTATGTTTGCTTTTTTTGAGTCACTGGCCCCTGTGGACCACCGTAGCGTACGGCCAACTAAAAGACATTACAGCTTTCTTTGCTTATGTGATAAACACATCAATATTTCCATTTTTTGTCTGTGTGCAGCATCAAAGAACGTGGAGGACGCAAAATTGCATGGAGTGTTAGGTGGCTTTTTGAGAGACACTGCTTGTTTTGGGTGTAGATGTAGTTTGTCTACCGGTGCATATGTTGAGCAGATAATGTCTCTAACCTGAACTGACCTTTGGGGTCAGTGTAAGGGCGCAGGAACGGCACAGAACGATAAGGACATAAGTCCTGGTCTGTGATTAATGGCGCTCATGATTCGCCACCTGCTGTTTTAAACGACTCTCTACAAGTAACTGATCTCGGAGCGCATTTTAAATAGCAGACTAAATTTATCAGCTTTGTAGGGGTCGTCAAAAATCCGGACACCGACGGCGTGTGAGCTGGTGGGAAAACGACCACTCGCAGCCTTTACCACGCGTTAGATATACTGCCGTCAGCGTGGGCCAGTCTTTAACCCTTTGTGACACGTGGTGGTAATACGTGAGATACCGTGGGTTAGTTTACTTCATATACGAATGCCTCGCATACTAACAGCAGGTGTCCTGTGGCACCGCAGCCGCCTGCTTCACAGATTAACTGGGGTTAATGCTGCTCGGAGCTCCGCCACTCTTGCTCGGTTGTTTTTTTAGTGCACGTTTGTCTGTAAAATGATTGATTTTCATATGCATCATTTCTATTCTGCAGCCCATGTCATTTCAATGCAGTATCAATAATGAGAAAACGGTGCATTAAATGGTGCATTACTGTATTATTTGTTATAATACAGTACGTTCATGTATGAAACTTGAACAACAAAATTGTATTTATTAAATGCAATAATTATTTTCATTATTTCACGTGTTATTTGTTTCGTTTAAATAAAACAGGTCTTGATTTTCCTACGCTTCTGTTTTCTTTATTTGCATTTGTCTGTAGCACTTATTCTAAATATCATGGTTGTAAATAAATGTAATATTTTATATAAATATTTTTAAGTGATTATCAGTTTATTAGCGGGTTAGAAAACAGCATCAAACTGAAAATCTAACTAGTGTAAAGTTTACAATATGTCTGAATGTGTTTTTGGGTTTATTGCTAATAAATCTTATTTCCGTGTGAGCTTTACTTGCAGTCTGTTAAAGCATTTTAATATTATAACAAAACTCACAAAAAACAACAGTTTTGTCTTTAAAGCCAATGTACAAATACATTGGCACAAAGAAACATATTTTGCATCGGTGATTTTGCTCAATTTAGGAATGTTATTGAAATGTTATTGTAGTTTTATTGAAATATTTGAGGCACGTTGTATTTCCTAAGGTTTTAGACCGGTGGCCTCTATCACTCACACCTCTGCAGTTGTTCTTTGTTGGGTTGTGGTTCTCGTGTCTCTCTCGCCGGGCCAGCTGGCTGTCTGTCCGGCTGCAGGCATTCGCTCTAATACTGGGGCGCAGCTGTCGCGAGCCAGAGGCGAACATTGATAACATTCAGTTGACAGCAAATGTTTCTGAACGCGCGTTATGTTCTCGGTTATGCGCTTCTGGGAGGCGCGCGCCCACAATAGACCGGTGGCCTGTTCGGAGAGTTGCGTTTTGCAGTAGCTTTATGCAACATGACATCATTTCTAATAATACTTATCTACGCCATGCTATCATTTAAATGTCAGCAATACGACGAGTGTTCATTTATAGATATCGTTAGTATAACAGAGTGATAAAATGATATAATTGCACCAATTGTGGCATAATGGATCTCCAGAGCTTCGTGCGCAACGCGGCGTTAATCGGACACCTGATGGTGGGCTGGAGACCACAGGCGAGGCGATTTGTGGATGTCTGTTGAACTGCCAGTCTCTCTCTCTCTCTTTCACTCACACATCTCCCCTCCCTCTTTCATTTCTCGCCCTTCACGGGTTTGCCACTTGCCCCTCGCTTGCAGTACCAGTACACCCGTTCACTCAGGCACACAACCGTACTGCGGTCCGGTGTCACACGCAACACCACTGATCTCAGTGCGGGACGCCGCAAAGAGCAGATGGAGACACTTCAGACGGACAGAGAGGACACCGGACCGTTTAAAAAGCCGCTGTTTGACAAGAAAGACGAGTGCATCGACGACGACCACACCGAAACAAATTATGTAGACCTCGGTAATCCGTCGGACATGAAGCCAGACAGCACCAAGACCGTGAAAGTCACTTTCACTGGGGAAGGGAACCAGCTGGCAATTTTTAAATGCAAAGGCGATGCGCCCGTTTCCACGAAGAGTTCGGGAGAGCGAGAGGAACACGAGGACGTGGATAAAAGTTTATCCAAGGAATATGTGGCGGATAACGTCGAAATTGAAAAGTGCTACACCGAAAGACTCTCCGGAGACCGCGCTCCGCTAATACTCGTTCCTTCCGAAGATGAGATTTCAGGAGACGCGGGTAAAAAAGACGCGGAAGCGGATTTAAAAACCGAAAATCCAAAATACGAAACGGAGGAGTTGCAATACACGGACATGTACTTGAACAGTCGCTGTGAAGCGAAAGACGGCACGAGCGCAGCGGACGCGGAGCCGCACTATATAACGACGCACGAGATTCAGCTAACTGAGTTGGATCACGATGTGGATTACGAGTTTGGCCGCGGATCCTGCTGGGATTTCGAGGATGATAATCTGGTGTATTCGTTTGTGGATTACGCGTCGTTTGAAAGCGACGAGACGGCTCGTGGAAGGATTCAAAGCAAGTCAAAGAGCAACAAGGTTCAGCCCACTTTACGCGCAGCGAAGCTTTGCGCCTCCGGTGCGCTGGTCAGCACCGAAAGTGAACTTTGTGAATCCGACAAATGCGCCAGTTCGGACGAAGGCGTGAGCAAGACCCAACACGAGCGCCGAAATTCGTCGGGACCCATTCATCTGTCAATCAAAACCTCCTCCCGGGCCATCAACGACCACGCCAGCGTCTTACAACAGAAGAACGTCCGCTTTCACGCCAGACGCGCGGCGGAACGGAGTCATTATTCGTTCAGAAGTTCCGACTCCAAAAGCGAAACCCTGTACGACCGCTTCTTCATCCCACCTCCAGGCCGACAGCACCTGGCGAGCAAATTAAGAGTAAAGGACATAAACGAATATTCCAGTGGCGCGTCCAGTTCCGTCAGTGAGCTGGATGACGCTGATAAAGAGGTGCGCAATCTCACCGCGCGTTCATTCCGGAGTCTGGCGTGTCCATATTTTGATGCCATAAATCTGAGCAGCTCGAGTGAGTCTTCAATGTCAGAACACAGCTTGAGTATTAACAAATGGTCCGCTTTCGTCGACTTAAATTACAGCAACTTGACACAGGGACTCGACCAGAACATGTTGGCGCACAAGACCTCCACGCCTATTTTGGAAAGTAACAACGACGCTGAGTACAAAAACAATAAAGATGCGGCTCAAACTAATGTACCAAACTCACAAACTAAGATGTTGTCGTTTAAAAATAACCTGAACGCGCAGCAGACGTCATCTGGGTCGTCTAAGAAAATAGAGATACGAAGCAAGCCGGGTATTAGTGAAACCTTCACACTAACCGAAACCTTGAATTTCAGCTGCAATGTTGAAGCAGGGATGCCTGCGCGCGAGAGACGCGCAAAACGCTCGCTGAACGCCATAGGGTCGCGCTCCACGGCTGAGGTCACGGTCATCGCGCCAAGCAAGCCGGGGTGCGATGCAGAAAGTCAGCTCCGTGAAACGGGGGAAACGTTGGGAGATACCCACAAAAAAGCGATTTTTGCCTCTAGCCTTTTGAAGAACGTTATCTCCAAGAAAATGCAGTTTGAACAGGAACGCAAAATGGAAAGGGGCGAAATATGCGATACGCACCCCGTGCCTTCATTGTGCGCTCAAACCAAGGAGCAAGACGCGAGGAAAGAAAAGGACTTACAAAGACAGAGCTCAGAAACTGAATCTGGACACTCTCAAGAGGAACTCAAAGATACAGCAGACAGCGTATTCTGTGGCTCTGAAGATGAACCACCAGAGACCCCGCTTCCCCAAGCTGATGAACTCACCGAGTCACCCTGTGACCCAGGAATTACTTCCAAATTAGACCCAAGCGATGCCCAACAAACTCCCCCGGTGCCCGGGCAAACGAGCGAGTTAAAAACCTCCAAAGATGGTGAGCAAGAATCTAAAGCGCAGGATGATGGAGAAACTCAGCGCGCACTGGAGGAGACGTCGCAAAATGCTTCTGTTCAACCCGTGACGGAAAGCACCGAATGCGTTGAGGGCGACAGCAGTAAGTTGATTAAAATGTCTCATTTGTATGTCCCTAGCTCGCAGCTTATGCCTAAAGAGACGGAAGCGGTCGGGCTTTCGTTACATAACGTGAAAGTTACTGGAGATGTTGCGGAGTCTGATGGGGGAGGGAGCGGAAAAACGAGCTCCGGCCACCTTCAGTGCCCTGCGGACACAGACAAAACCTCGCAATGTCAAAAAGCCCCCGAGATCAAAATACGCCTTCGAAGTGTGAAAGAAAACAAGGACAATCCGTTTAATATCGCCAACCTTTTAACTCCCAATATCCATTACAACGTTAACCCCAAAAAGTCGACGAGTGAGTCTAAGAGTAACACGCTAACCATAGCGGACAAAGTACCGCATTTTATGGTGAGGGATATCAGAGACAGTAAATGTAAACTGCAAACGCCCATTCATCAGGTCAGAGACGTGCGCAAGTTAGTTAAAAGTTCATACCGGTTCGTTGCGCTAGAAAATACTGGTGGTACATCAGGGACCGTCTCTACAGCGTCACCGTTACGCGAGGACAAACCTGTTACAAAGGGGCCCGATAAGAGGCCATTTCCGACACCGATGGTGATAAAATGTCAGTCTGTAAACACAAACAGTGCCACGAAACGGCGAGGAGACGCGGGCTGTAAGCGCGAGGAGGGCGAGAGCGCGCAAGAAACGGCGAGATCGTCTCCAAATCTCTCGTCTGAATGCACAGCTAAAAGCGACAGCGTGCGCGCAACGACCAGAGCGCCGTGCGCAAAGCAGCCTGTGGCGGAACAGCCCGAGTTCATCTTAAAAATCGATGCCAAAACGTCAAAGCAAAAAACGGAAAAAGCAGCAGACGGCAGCGAAAAGAAACCAGAATCGAAAGTGTCAAATCAAATAGCCCTTGAAAAGTTAAAGGCAGCCGTGAAAACCATGGAGCAATTGTACGTTTTTGACAGGAATGAATGGAAGCGCAAAACACAAGCGCCACGACCAATAACGGACAGTCACGTCCTGTCGTTGATAGCGCGAGAGGAACAGGGAGTCGCCACCAGAACGGACTGGGATAACGAATTGGGAAGAGCGGATAATGAGAAAATCACCAGCTCGCAGCTGCACACTAATAAGTTGGCTACAGTCTCTAGTAATGCTGGTGTGACAGATGAGGATAAAATGTGTTTGCCAACAGGTTCTCACAGTCAGGAAGACGCAGCCAAATTAGAAGCCCAAAGGGCAGATTCTTTGAATAACAAGTGCGTGTTTAGTCTGGGCAGTAACCTCAAAGCACCCATCCATATGTCTACAGTAAACGATGGCAATCAGCAAATATTTACTAGCAGGAGTTATACCCATAATTCTCACAAAGCACCGTTGTCTCTGAAAATCTGCCCTCCAAAAGCAAAAAGTGAGAACAGAGAAAATTCTTTTTCAGAGCAACCTTTGCCCTCAGACTCAGACAATTATCTGACCATCCCTGTTAAAACTCAACCTTTAGATACCAAACTCAGTTTCACCCAGCCTCACCCAAAATCTTCCCATCAGCCCCTGCAGCGCTCGCCCATAGTGATGGAGTCTTGGTCCCCGGAGAGCCCAACGGCCACTATATATCACCACGCTGTTCCCTTGCCAAATGTGCCCGCTGTACACGCCTCCCAACCCCAGCTACTGTGCCTCACACCCCCTGCAGACCCCCCACCCCCCCACATCCAGCGCAAGCTCCTGCTGGACCCCGCCACGGGCCAGTACTACTTAGTGGACACCCCTGTGCCCATGCAGCCAGCCGCCCAGCGGTTTTACCATCCTGAGAGTGGTCAGTATTTGGACATTCCTGTATCGCTCACACCTGTGCCCGTGTCTGTCTCACCCATTGCTCTCAGTCCAGCGGCAGCTTATCCGCCCACGTACCTGGTTTACCCGACAACTCTGCTGCCAACTCACCAACATCCCACCGCCCAGTCCCACTCCTCCACCTGCTCGGAGGGCGAAGACATGGGCGAGACCGGCAGCCTGTGTCTGATCCAGCCGGGCATGGCAGTACCCAGCAGCACCAAACCCATGATTAGTATTACATCACAGCAAAACACCCGCATCGTGGCCCCGCCCTCCTTTGATGGCACAACCATGAGCTTTGTGGTGGAGCACAGATAACTGGATGTAAGCGATTATTGCATGAGTGAGTATGTATGTTTGTATGTTTATGTATGTTATAGTGATTATAGCTATTGTAAAAATTTGCTGCTCAGTTTAATGAAGTAAACTTCCTACGCAGAAGTTTTTATGTATTTAAAAACATGCGTTGTCACACTTAGTCAAATGTTTTTTGACACATTTTGGTTGTCCAAGCTTAGTGGAATATGTTTATAGTGGTGAACCATAGTTTGTTACTTTGTTTACTGTAAAAATAACTGATTTGTACGTTCACTTAAAAATGACTTACAAATGATAAACAGACGTTAGTTCTGAGAAAACCTCATTCATAACTTAAATATAATTAGCTTAAATATATTTTTAATCTGAGAAAGTGACTTTGTGACTTTATTTTAGGGCCTGTTTATGTTTAGTTGTTGTGTCCATGTCCTTGTGTGTGAGTGTCACTGAAAATCTGAGGGCAGAATTTACGTGGTGGTCTTACGATCGATCAGGAATATATTCAGTGAGCAGATAACAGGAAAGAGGAAAGACTTTGGCAGGAACAATGAGAAGTCTGTGTTGGGAGGGAGGGATAGTATAGGCTATAGTCTAACACAGTATCTGAACCAAAACTCTGTGACCAAAGAACATTTTAATCACAGATCTTTAAATAGTCTTTATTAATGTCCTAAACATGACACAGGCCTCATCGTAGAAAAGCGTAAAAAATACCAGACATTGGCCACCATTGCTGGCACTTGACAGTATGCATGTGTAAATGTGAGCCGGAACGTGTGCAGGCGCATGTCTGTGTGTGTGT
>JBAJNP010013930.1:0-11548 GCA_036877545.1 Yasuhikotakia modesta | reverse complement strand
GTTTAGTTCAAGTAGCAGCTGCAGTGTTACGCCATCACCATAAGTGTAAAGCATACAGAATACTAAAGGTTTAGAAAATCTTGTGTTACCTGTTCAATGACAACAAACAGACTGAAGCATAAATACATTCCACTGGGTGGGGAAAATCAGCTGATGATTTGATGCCTTGTGCTCAGATCTGAAATCCATTTTCATTAAAGCTACAGAAGCATCTGGTAAGACTGAACACAAAGCTGAGCACAATATCAGCCCTTCAGGAGAAATATTGCTTTATTCAGAGTGGCAAAAGTTTTCTGTTTGATGCATCTATTTGATGAAGAGGGCTGGAGTTCTCCGGGTCTAACTCTGCTTCTGTAGAACAGAACAGTCAATTATGAAGGACTCGCCTTGGTGCACTTTTATTATTGTGCACGGGCAAATATCAAACCCAATCGATCATCAGACCTGTGTCAAATGCAAACAATGCTGCATTCATTGAGCTGATTGGAGAATTCATCAGGGGGTAGAGCTGAGATGTGTGAGTGAAATGTATACACACCGAATTTCATGGAATCACAGGGGAAAACTTGGATGCCCCAGATCTTTGCTTTTCACGTAGGAGCTTGTGTTCTAATGCGGTTTTATATTTTATCTATTGACAAACAGCGTATAAAAAGGAAGATTTCATGCAATTCACCCACTCTATGTGGATTTTTCCAAGAAGATCGGGGGATTTGAGCAGCACGCGTATCGGGCAAAAAAGATGATCGTGCGAAACATATCTATAATCAGTGAATGTTTCATACTGAGTGTTTGATTTATTCCTGAAAGATGAATGGAATGTTTAGACCTAGAACGCATGCATAATGGTGGCAGCAAAATAACACACACAGACTTCAGTGAATAACAAGATGGCAAAATTGAAGCAGTATTAAAACGTGCTTCACAAGAGCAGTGACACCAATTTCGTGTCTCTGCTAACCTGCTCTGGGTAATTTCATGCTTTTGAATTATACAAGTTGTTTAAAAATAATTATAAATGCTGAAAATAATTTGTGCATTTTTTGGAGCAAAATTATTAACCTTAAACAAACAATTAATTTTGTATTAGAACTGAGTGCATTATTTTGTTAGTTTTCTAAACATGTGCGTGCAAAGATGTAATTGTAAACGTCACGTATCAAATGAAACGGAAAACCCTGTTATACTTTTTACTGTAGCTCATTTTTAAGTGTTACAACACCCCTGTCTCCTGCCTGTGTATTTACTCACAAGTCGTGTGTAGATAATGTCTTAATCTATGTGTAATGCACTGTGTGCTGTTAGCACTGACACTAATCAATAGGTTCTTATAGCACATTCTAATCCCTAAATATCCAGTGGGCCATTCTTCCCCTCACACTTTCTCCCTCACCGGCGACTGTAGAACGGACGTCTCACTCCGATCAGCTGTAAAAAGGGATTAAGTGATAAATTTAGAGCCTCTACAAGTCTGGCTAGAGGATCTGGAGCGAAACACAACAAGACCAGTTTTGTTGAGACATTTCCACAAACAACACAAAGAAAAAAAAATAGTGTGGTGGAAATATACAGTAACTGACAGATGAAAAGCCTGTCTGTTATTTCCAGTGTTGACATTTTTCAATAGCAACTGTTAATATAAAAAATTCCACTTCTCTGCACCTGAATTCATGACAACAATCTGGTGAAGGATTGAAGAGGCAAAGCAGCTGAATTTGATTCCTAGAGCCTAACATCTGTATCTTTAGCTCCGCCGCTCAAACACAAGCAATTATTGCTTTTGCAATTCTTTATATCTGCAACAAACAGTGTGAGCTGTCACTTAAAAACACCTAATTAATGCACAGCAATAAGGTACTGATTATATAACTAATAGAAGTCCTGAGACGGTGGTGTTTCCTTAATATTGTATAGCAGTGCTCAATGTACAGAGTTATTGCTCAACAGCTGGGAATTTACTGCTTTTTACAGCATTTCTCAAGGAAACTATGAGGCAAAGGGGGGCTTCAGTGATATTGTTTGGGGAAAAAGGGCAAAATGTGTGTAAAAATTTCATTTCTCTGAGTGTACTCAGTAATGGACAGGGAATGATGAAAAGGTAGGCTTTCCTAGATGGATTGGGCTTGAGTTGGGCATTACACCCTCTCATTTTACATCAGTAATCCTCTTAGGAGCACTTATGCCACATTAGCCCCGTTTTCAGCCCAGGAAACCCAACCCACCAGCACCTTTATTTCTCTGCTATTTCAGGAAACCCAAAATGGGCAGAAAAATAAAAGACCAGGAGTGACATTGAATTATTTTCCAGCGGAACGCTGTGAGCGAACCGGGTGAGTATGACTCAACACAGAACAGGGATCTGGGAAAAAATGGGTGGCATATAATTGAATAGAAAAGCACAAAGTCTCTTTAAAACAACTCAGAGTCTGCAAATTTACAACCAAGTCACGACCCCGGTGAACCCTAAGTGCTATCCCACGTCAAATCCTGGTTGTCCACTTGTGTGTCTTTTTGTCACAAGCAATCCAAATTCCCCCATCAGCTGGGCGGCAGACGACACGATCCCTGACAACTTTTCACATCAGTCGAGGATTAGGGGAGAGGGGTTTACGCTGGCCTTGCCAAAATCAGGGATAACATTTTTTGATTCAGCAATTTAAACTAATTTCAAGGCTGGCTCCGCAGCAATTTTCTGGATCAATGGGATGTCATAGTTGGCTTGGTCACTAGCCCTCTTATCGCAGGTGGCTGCATGAGAGCTTGCCTATACTAATAGCTGATGTTTGGGTGGTTGAGTGCGGCGTATTTAGCGCAGCACAAATTGTCCTGACTCGAAGAAGCAGAACCGTCTGAAGTCCTTATAAATTAAGCTGGGAAAAAAATGTTACTTTAAAAGATTTCAACAAATAGCTGGAGTCTTTTCACACTAAATGCATTAAACAGGAAAACCTATGCACAGCTGTGTTTAGATTTTCACTCTCTGTGATTGCTGTTCAGAATCTAATTACGTATTCACATTTCAGTATAATTTCATACAATTGGGCTGTGTGTTAAATCGTTAGCACGGTCCACGGCTAAGCCGCTCTAAACGTCCAACTGGAAGTAATTTTCTCATTAAGAGCATTTAAAAATGATAAGCACTCTGCGCTGCGCAAGTTAAAGTTATGCAAGTTACAAAGTCTTGACCGATGTCTGCAGCAAAAAAGCTGGTATTACACTTGATGTTTTCCAGCATCTAACTGCATATACATACTGCTGCGGCTCCAGCCCAGACCACCTAAGGCAACACCAGAAACTGAACTGAATGTAAATAACAATAACTTCATTTGGATGAATGAACTCGCCTCAGATAACATTTCAGACAGCGACACGAGAGCGATATTTTTGAAAAAGGGCAGTCGGAGCGCTCTGGTACCGGGCCGTGGTGGAAAGTCTTGAGGCTGTGAAATAAATAAATATCTACAAATCATTTCAGCTGAGTGACTGGGGGGCGGTACAGCTGAGGACAGCGTTATAACATTCTCAATTTACTAGAGCTGAAGGCACCTTCATTAGTTTGAACATGAATAACTCAAATGTGTGGATGAAACCTCCAAGTTATTGCATTCTGTGAATATGGGAGAGAGATATCACTCTGTTGTAATTTGGTAAATGTGTCGCTTGAGACACATCCGATGGCCAAAACTTCTGCTTCAAGTTATTTTTTCTTGCCTAGAAATTTTAAGTTCATTTCAAACAGTGTGTGTTTTATAAGGGCAGACATGTAGTGCTTAAAGTTACAAATTAATGCATATTAGCAATTGAACATGCTAAAACAGAACAATTTTGTCCTCCTGACTCAGTTACAAAGTTCTCCACCATATAAGCAATTCAAGCTGGTATTAGGTTCATCATTACTGTAGGTTCTTGCGTTCTTACACAGGTTCTTACACAGAACATGTTGATTTTCATAACTTCATCATTTTCACCATTTAAGATACAAGCAGCAACGACATGAAAAATCAAACAATGCAAATTAACAGATCAAATCAATAGATCAAATTAAAACTGCCATCTGTAACTTCTGTATATGTATCCATATATTATGCTATCATGCAAACATATTTTGATGACACTTTCTGCTAGTAACAGGTTAACAGTTTTCTAGTATCAAACACATTCATGTCCAAGACATTTTGGAAGATGTTATTGTTACTATGGAAACTGTTTGCTGTAAAACGGTAACTGTAAAAACATTTACTGTATTCTTTGTATGCTTTGTAAGTTTTTTTAGTATTTTTGCATTGTTTTCATTAAAACGTATTATTAAGCCAATGCAAAACTTTCATTTCAAAATAACATTTATAAAGTTAATACTGAATGATAAAAAATGCATTTTTACCATTAAAAAATATATCAACAGTGACTCTGAATAAATCAATTCTAAACACCGGTTTTATAAAAGTTGTTTGTTTGTTGATATGGTCTCAGTGGGAAGTACTGACAGAAATTCTCAGCACATAATGTAATTAATTAAAAACTGGAACTGATTGACAGCCCTATTTATTGGTTTTACATTCACATTCAATATATGCAGCCTAATGGACAGCAATTAGTTTAGTTACCACTTGTTAATTCGAAAGACAGAGAAAATGAATGCATACATATATTATTTATGTCAGTTACATCAGGTTAAAAAGCGTCATCGTGGCATCTGTTTAAATGTTTGGTGGCAAATATTGGTGGAAGCGCTGAGGTGAGGGGCAGATAAGGACTGGCGAAGGAAGAAGCGTTTAATCCCCCTGTTTAATCTGTGAGGGTACGGGAAGCCCTTATCTCCTTTTTGGTGCCGACACACACTTTCTGCTCAGCGCGGCTGACTGGCTGAGATCACTCAGGAGGGCGGGGGAGGGCTGACGTCCAACCCTCATGATAGCCCCTCTGCCTTGGCCAAACCCCGTCACCAACAACCACACCGCTGATGCTATCGGCTGCCCTGCAGGCTAAAGCACAACGTTTCTCCCCAAGGCTGTTTGTTTTTTAGTGGGAATGATGAGGTGGAATCTCTAGAGACTTCTGACTTTCCATCTACTCCCACATTGACTCCAACAGACAGAAATCAGAGTGGAGAATTAAGCAGCTGTCACTACACAACAAAGCCAAAAGCCTTTCCAAGACAGTAATGCAGAGCCTGTCAATTTATAGCTTACAGAATGTCAATTTCAGCTCATCCATTTAGAGTTGTTTTGCGGTCTCCAATGAACCATCCTGCTCTAAGTGTTAATGGTAATGCCAACAAAAGGTCTTGGAATGTTTTCTCCTCTGATTTTAATCTGGGAAAGGAGAGGAAGATGCATTCATCTCCCCAATGAGATAAAAACAAAGTTTGTGCTGGAAAAGAAAAACTCAGTAGGTGGAAAAACGAGCTTCAATTCGTTGTGTACCGGTTCATTTGTTTTCATCTCAGGAAAGCGTTGCACACTCACGTTAACCTTACAACTCTGATTACAGGATGAGCGTGAAATATGAGCTGAACATTAAGAGAGAGAGAGAGAGAGAGCAAAAGAGAGAGAAAGAGGGAGGAGAAAAGAAAGAAATGGGATGGTGAGACAAATGGATAGATAAAGTGTGTGTGCGCATTTGGATCCCTCATGAGGTTTATGCTGTACATTGCCAGAAGAAAAATGTCACATTAATTCTCCAGGGGAGTCTAATAAGGGAACCATCACTGTAGCGAATACTGGTGGGTCGCCACCATGACGATTTGATTGGAGGATTTCATGTGTGAATGGCACAAAACACAGTTTTGTAAACCCACAAGTGGGTTTATCTATATCATAGTATGAAAACTAAATGCACCTATCATACTTTATACTCTAAAAGAATAATAGTGATTTTAAAAAATGCTGGTGTTGTACTTCGTCTTACACAAGTTAAGAACTTTAAAGTGATTTTGAATTAACATTTTATGGTTTAAATGTCATTATGTTTACATAATAACATAAACATAGCACTGTTCCACTGTTCCAAAAACATGCATTTATCACTTAATATAAAGAGGCTGTATTAAGGAAAAATAAAATTTTTTAATGTGTTCTTTGCACAATGAGTTTCAAGCAAGCCACCTGCTTTGTGAAACAGCGAGTAAATCAGGCTTGGATTTGGTTGGATGCTAATGAATTTTGATAATGAATTACTTGATATGCTCAGTAGCTCAATTTAAATGAGCTGAGAAGATTATTTCCAGTTAAGCTGGAATGGCAGCGTTAACTCCAAATGGGAAATGTTTCCTGAATCAATTCTGAAACAAAAGGAAGAATATAATTATTGCCTGAACCATACGGAGGCGCTGACCTCAAGCTACAAATATCATGCAAAACACGGCCAAAAATCACTGCATTTACTGAATATGAGCAGCTTCTGCAAACATTGCATGAATATAATTGCATGTTCCATTTACACGTGATTAGTTCCTCGGACCAATCAGATATTTATGTCTTCCGGCGCAAGTTAAACTTCTTTCCTGGAAGTAAATTGCTTCTGTATTCTCCAAGAATCGTGAGCAATTTATAACTGTTAGCACACCGACAAAGCCTAATGGCTGACATATTAAGTGATCATAAGATTTTAATGGCCATTTAGCCTCAAACACTTGGAAAGATTATCTATTTTAAAAAAGCAGCCAAAAAAATAGCCAGAATGGCGCTCAACTTGGCAATCTAAGCAATAGCGAAGACCCCCTAAGACCACCTCTCAGCAGTTCCAAATAATTTACAACAAAATACAAAAGTGAAATAGCATCATTTTTTAAATGAAACAGTTATGCAAACAGATAAAATACTAGATTTTTATATTTTTAAATACAAAGGTCTATATACTTTACCTAATAGTATTCGTTGTGGTTTCAGAGAATGTGCCAAACAACAGACGCTAGACGGAGCTTCATTAGTGCTAAACAGCATTTGAATTAGCTTGAATTTACGATTTCTGTGAACACGCACTGCCAACCAAGCACTTGTTCCTGTCTCCTGTGAAAAATAACATTTCCTGCATCTCAAGCGTCCCTCAGATAAACGGACTCAAACCGAACACACGCCCACATAGTGTAAGTTCAGCACCCCCTGCAGAGGTGTGTGGATTACTGTCTCTCACTGATGATTACCCATCATGCATTGCTTTGGTTTTCCAGATAGATTTCTGCATTCAGTTCTGATAGAAGTTGCCCATTTTTGATCTAGAAGTGAAGCTAGTTAAGCTGTTTGAAATGTGATAGACAGGACTCAAAGCGCTTGGGAATCTAGACAATAAAAGTTTTTACTGATTCACTGGGCTTTTGTTGGGAAGACCCGCTCAGGACTAGCAGGTTTCTGGGGCAGAAGCACATCTTGTGACTTTCAGCTGTCAATATGCTTACTTTCCTGAATCAATTCATTTCCTTTTTCTTGGCCACTTCACACATTTCATCAAGCCTCATTTTAAATGCCAGTGGTTTTATTGATTTCCAATAGGGTGACTCATGTTTCTTGGCCAGAGTCTGGGCAGGGAAATTTTAACATTCACTCCTAACACACACCATTGCATTCAGATATGCCACAACTGTACACAGTCCTACCGGGAGTCTGCAAAATGTGTTTAATTTAACTGTTACACGTCGTCTGGTGTAAAAAAAAACCCCACAAAACCGCCTCCAGTAAATCAAACAGTCGGACGTATAGGAGGTCCAACCTTCTTGGTGGTCTAATATCTTTTCCTGTCAATGAAACGCTGCCCTTCAGCCTCATGGTGCTGTCTGGATGAAGCAGTCACCATAAGACATGTGGAGTGCAGGGTGAATCTCTTGATGAGAGCCCGACACAAAATCTCGCCCAACAGCACTCAGAGGCCGTGTCCACAGGACACACTTGGGTGTCAAATTAGATCACATCATATAAAATATAAGAAGGTCGGTCAGTGAGCGAGTGAGTGAGCTAATGGAGGGAGGGGTTTCTGCGACTGGGCTAAGCCAAAACAATCAGCCCATAGATGATTAGAGAGTGTGAAAATAGCCTGCAGTTCACAGCCTGGATGCATCAGACCCTTAGCAAGAAGACTATGTGACACTGCCTCCATGAGACAGACAAAGCTGCCCACGCCATTAGTGTAATTGTCAGATTGAGAGCTTTACCGTAATTGGCCGGCTGGCTACTAATCTCCAAGAGAGTCATCAGAGCTGCTGATTAATGTGTCATGGTCAAATGTCGCCATGGAAGATGAACACAGGAAACACTGTCTTGATGCTGTCTCTATAGCAACCCACAAATGTTAATATGGTCTATCTCATTGTCTGCTTATTCTCACCTAAAGTTGCTCTTTTTCATTGCCTACTGGAGAAGTTCAATATATTGAGCCAAGCAAAGTTTTAATAATTTCCAATTACTGCACAATGGTCACAAAATCTGCGATTATATAGAAATGTGAGATTATATAGAAAGGTGGATTTAAAAGACTCCCCACCCTTTAATTTTATTATGCTTTTTCTTTGGCTTATTTGGTCATTTGTTCTTTATTTCTTATGTCACAACTAAAACCATTTAAAGTTTTACAATATAGCATGTATGTTTGGTTTCTAAGACATTACTGTAGTTATGGACCATGCTAAGAGAATGGGGTCACAGAATGACAAATTGAATATTGTTGTGCAAACAGTGTCAACTTGTTAAAGGCTCTTTAATAAATAAAGCTAGTAGGTGCTATTCAATTTAGCCTGTTTTCAGCACATCTTATGCGTTTAAAGAAAACAATAAAACAGCTCACAGAATATTCAGTTTAATCTACTGAGGCCTATTTGATATTTCTGGGCAGGTAAACACCTCCTTTCACTGACCATTTAAAGAAACAAACCACATCACAGCTAGAAAGTGCTTCCCATCAAATTACATGACTTAAAACACAACCGCTCACTCATCTTGGATCACACACTGTATGAGTGACTCATCACAAGTGATGTATGACAGCTACCATGTAACATTCTTCAGCAAAAACGCCAGTAAACTCGCTTCCGTGAGCATGAGGCTTAAGCTACATTCACAAATTCTGTGCTAATCTACCACGGTGTGAATTTGATCTTCTTATCTCGAGCGTTGCAAATTACAGCTGTGTAATGCAAAAAGTGATGCAAAACCATCGCGTTCAGAGTAAATACACAAGCCTGCAGAATTATGTAAATGTTCAGACTGAGGTTGCGAAATGTGCTGATTATTAATGCTATTATATCGTCAACAACAAAGCACCTGTCATAAGCATGAGAAACTAGCGGCGGATGCTTTTAGCTTACGCAGATGCTATGACCATTTACGTGACATCGGTGCTGATGACACCCTCAAGATGTGGAGATCAAGAGAAACGTCGTCACGGCTTTGCCTGGAACGTAATGCTGTAAACAGCACCTTGCTCGTGTCAGCAGGAACCGTCTGGTACTAACACGACGCTAGCTAAGCCAGCACTCTTTAAACATGTTGAGACAGGATGGAAAGAAGCTCTGTTAGAGTCAACCGGCTGCTGTTATGACTGTTGGGGAATCATTTTTAAAGATAAAAACTAAGAGTTGATGAGACTGAGCGTTCTGCTGCCGCTGATGAAGTATTATTGATTTTACAATCATAAACAGCAGACAGAGGATCAGAGATTTCAACACAAACCCAGGGGTTGTGATTATTTGCTCCCTTGATAAAATATGAGGTAAAATATGGATTTATGTGTTAAATCTATATTTTATCTTGTGGTTGTCGAGGGAACGCATAATCACAACCCTGGGCATTTGCACAAAAATTACATTTGAAAACGCTATCCTGAGGAAAATATTGCTGTTTGTGTGAGCATTCCAACCAACATAACACTGGTTTCATCAATGGCACAAGATTGGGGCACGACTTATTGATTTTTCTGACCAATGGAAGATGGGAGAGCATTTAATACACCTGTTAGGAAACAACAAAATCATTGCTTTGGAAAGCAGGCAAAAAAAACATCACACTCTAATACAGATGTACTGAGCTGTGCTTGTTTCAGTTCTTTTTCCCATCTGCAGTCAAATTTCCAATTTCCATTTTGGTTTGGAATCTAATTTTTAATTTACCATAAAGCTCAATCTAATCCTGTGAACCGCATGCGACCTTAACAGTGTTTTGAGGCCACAAACACATCTACAGTATCTAATCCAGAAACAGGTTGAATTTGTTTTGCAAATATCATCTGCAAAGTAACATGCAAACACCAAAGCTATCAACATCAAAATAATAAATAAAAGGGTGTTGAAACAGACAAAGAAAAAAAATCACTAGCAATTATTGGACTGTTGAACTTTGCAGGGTTGGAACCTGCATGTGGTCTCCATTTAGAATTACTGTAAAAATGAGAAAGAACATGACTGTTGTTTATATAAGAAAAGACAGACTATTTATATTCTCAGATGAAGCAGCTGGTCAATGTTATAGACCGAGGGGGGCTGGAGACTTACGTTGGTACTCTCAAGGCATTTCAATGGCTTTCTCAGCGCTCACAGATCCACTGGCCAAACACACCAGCCAGTGCAAGCAAATGTTAATTAGCGCTTGTCAGCAGAGCCTTGCCTTTAAAAGGGGCCACAGAAAAGGTCAATGTATTACATTATTATTTTGTCTGCTGTGTGACACTGTAACTTTCCTCCCGGGTTTACGAGTTAGTAATGATCTAGCGAGCCGCACCAGTATTTCGTTGTCCAATTAGCTAAACTCATACAGCCATATGGCACATGGCTATTAGAGGCGTACTGTTGAGGTTCCAGTGTGTGATCTCTGAGTGCCGTGCATTATGGAAGCTTAAATTATGACTTAGTTTAGAAATTTGGCAAGGCAAGTGTTCTCAGCGCTAAATCAAATGTATAATTTCATCGTCTACTTTTAGCTGACCTTTGGAAGTCTCTCTTGTGGGCTGAAAATCAAAAGTGTAGTATCTTTGAATCAGCCTCAGTAATCTGTGTATTTGTGTGTGTGTGTGTGATACCCTCAGCTCTATTATGATAAGCTCTCTCTTCCCAGCTGCATTACAGTCAAAACCAAATTACATCTATAAGAAGCAGGTGTTCAAAGTCAACGCTGCGCCAAACAGACTGAAGAAAAACATGTGGCCTAATGCATTTATCAGATTTACAAACCAGCCAGAACTTCCACAGAACTTGATTGTATATGATTCCAGAAGCTGTCAGCTCTGTTGACAACTACAGTCCCATGTTACCATATCTCTACGTTTTAAATTCATAATATCAGTGCATTTTAAATCCTCTGGTGCATTTCATGATAAGAGAATGGAACAGGGTTAAACTTTATATTATGTGGTAACTTCTGCAAAACATGAAAAAATATCTTGTGGGTTTTTCATGCAAAATTCATACCCTGTATTTACTTGAAACACTGAAAATCTGGACAAAATGAAGGGGGTTTTGGGTTTGTGTGTACCAGCACAAATATATATATACATATATATATATATTCTCTGTATATACAGAGAAAGGATAAATGTGTGTGTGTGTGAATATATATATATTCACACACAC
>JBAJNP010013928.1:0-11548 GCA_036877545.1 Yasuhikotakia modesta | reverse complement strand
CACACACACACACTCACACACTCCAGCTGTTAAATAAACAAGTAACAACGTCTACTGGGAATAAAGCCACTGTTTCTCTTAATGGCTGTGAAACACGGTTCTGTCTGTGTTGAAGGCCTCACATGACAGACCATCAGTAAATTACTGCTGACAAAGGACCCAGGCTGTCACAACGTTTTGCTGTCATTTCCATTAACAAAAATGCACAAGTACATTTCTGATAGTTTGCTAATCACTAAACTTCTATCATCTCGAGAAACTGATAGTCTTTTAAACACAATTCTTCAGTCAGGAATCTCTCGTGAACGTGAGGATTATTCTGACAGGAAAGACCTGCAGGAACTTCACAACATGTTTCTGTGAGCTGTAAGGTTTAAGAACAACATATGGGAGCAAAGGGCACCTTCTGTTCTACATGAATTCTCCTCCTAAAACTTCTGTAATGTCAGAGAAATGTCTTCCCAGCATCTGATACATGATTATGTTTAAGTACTAAGCAGAAGAAAAGCATTCTGGGAAATTCTGCCCTTCCTCCTGCTTTGATTTTAATTCTGCTTTTTAATTGTCTGGAGATCTCTTCTTCTGCTGCGGTGGCACAGAGAGAAATGAGCTGTTAGGACATGTAGCAAACACACATGCTAAGATCAAAGTATGGAAACATTACTGAGAATGTTTATGAAGAATTTAGGACAAATCCCACCCAGATCCAGAGGATGAGAGAGAGGCTACAAAAGTGTGACATGAAGCAACCAAATGTCACGTTTCCTGAACGTACATCAAACATAATGAAACACATTTACAGACCCATTACAACAACAAACAACTCATAAATAATCCTTTAAGTAAAACATTCAGACAAAAACAGCAAGAGGAACAAAAGAATGTGGCATCACAGTTTTTGGTCAGAGATTCTCAGAGAACATCTACACCAGAAGAAGATCCAGCATGAGAACTGACCCAGCATGCATCGCTTCTGCATCCCGGCTGCTGTTTGGTCTCTCACGGCCCCTGGAGGCAAAACCCAAATCAAAGCCTCGCTGCTCACATCTCGCTCTTGTTCTGGAGAAAGAAAGTTACGCCTGTTCTGTTCTGAGAGGATGACATTAAACACCGCAGGAGACAATCTGACAGGGACCCACATCAAGGACACGACATTCCACAGCTGAGACAACAGAGGAAGGTTTATCTACAGCGCAGTTTTATTGTGATACATCACATAATGCTGCTTGAGTCAGAGGAGGGGCGGAGACTTATGGGGCAATTGAGCGTGATGGTCTAATAGCACTGGAGGTTTTTATCACCAGATGGCTGAAAGGTGAAGGACAAGAAACTGTGTGAGGAGCAGAACAACTGTCTGTGAGAGGTGCTGGCAGGCTGGAGCCGTGCAGCTGAGCGTGACGGTGAGTACAGCCCCATGACCACACTGGCCGGATCCTCCAGACTGACCCGGGTAGGTCGCTGGCTGTGGTGCTGAAAAGCGCTGCCCCACATCTGTGCTCTCCGTGGTTCTGAGCGCTCACTGAGTGGATGACTGTATTAACTCAATCATTAATCTGCTTTTAATTACCTGCATCACAGAACTGCAGAAATTGTAATTAATTTCATTTGAAGAGATTGATGCTAAATGGTCTTTCTCACAGGAGACGAGGCTCTGGCTGTTAGCGTGACTCGCGTGCCAAACTATGGTAGATGTAGATGTTAAATGCTAACACACAAAGACTGACAAGTAACTTAGAGAGGAGGTTTTTCTGAGGAGCACAAAACTTCTGGTAGACACAAAGGAGCAGCTGTTTGCTCATTTAATCTCTCTCTCTTTAACGTGACCCTTTGGTTTGTTCTGGAGAGCTTATCAATCCACCATCAGCATTTATGTACCTGCTGGGCAGCCCATCTGTCTCCCTTTAAAGTATCTCACAGAGAGGGATTCTGTGGAAGAATTAAAGTGAAAAGAAATCATGGAAAAACAACTTGATGTGAGTGTGAAAGACCTTCAGCTCATCCTCCTACATTTCACAGACACCACCGGGGGAGTGAGTACAGCTGCCTGCCTTCCTCAAGCCTGCAAACTTCAAAAGACACCCAGATGCTCGCGTCTGCTCAGAGCCGGAATGCTGGAGCCGGAGATGACAGAGTATCCGAGGAAGCGTGAGACATTCACACCTTATGCTGGGGCTGATATCACTGCAGAAACACACAATTCCTCCATATCTTTCAATGGAATAAATGAGGTTTGTTCCAGTATTGTTCTGATTTAGTCACTGTGTTATCTGTCATCTGATATATGTGGAAAGTGCTGAGGAGACGATGGGAAATATAAATATGGTTATTGTGATGTACTGGCCTTTACAAAAGCACTCTATCCATCAAGTGAGCTGCCTTTCAAGGGAGTATTTTAAGGCAACACAGACACACCCCTGATAAGAAGTCTGCTTCCAACGGTAAACACATTTATTATGCTGCCTGTTAAAGAGACAGTTCATCCACAAATGATCATTTACTCGCCCCTGTGTCGTTCCAAACCTGAAAATATGACTTTTTATCTGTCAACATATATAACCTTCACAGATATATAATAAATATACTATATTCAGCATTGAAACGCTTTGCTCAGTCAGATCATAAATTGAAAAAAGACACGAAACTACAACATACAAAAATGATTTTTTACCCAAATTTAAGTAAAAAAAAATTACCCCAAATTTTGAATTTAAATGATATACATAAATATATGTATGTCAGCTGTGTAGCTGCACAATAAACTCAATCTGAGTCTGTAGACATCAGACACTGAGGCAACTCACAACATCTGTGAGAAGTTCTGTGATCATATGGGTGACATGTACTGACTGTGAGCACTTGACCCCTCAAATTAATGATTCAATTCAATCCAGACTGAGAATTCACCAGAAACCCGCTGGAAACGCTGGTTCTGTATCATTAGTGCCTCATTTGAAGCTTCTCCCCTCAGTCAGACACGGACTGTTTGCCTCCGGGCTCCTCACACATACATTTGCAGACTGAGGCCCCTGCCTCATCCGTCCCAGTTTAATTGCCCTCGGGTGGCCAGCAGAGGGAGTATGCGCACTAATAACTTAAGGAATGTGGCCTTCATCAAACCCAGTGTTCTCAAGCGTTCTTTAAAACCCACTATTTCTATTGGTACCCAAAACTTGAAAGATATTTCCTCGCTACAAAGAATAAACAATGGAAAAAAAATCTAATGTTTGTATTTTTAGTGGTTTCATCACTTATTTTAATTTATTGTTTTACTTTCTGTCTTAGTTTAAATAATTTTCAGTATCACTGAGGGCCTTTAGAAGTTCTCTTGTAGGCCTCAGGCCCTCTGGTTGGAAAGCGCTGATCTAGCCTAACAGGAATAATTCAAACTGGAAAACATTCCTTAGGAAGACACACAGAAAGAACAGGTGGAGACTATTTAAAGTCTCTGATCGCTAAAATAATAGCAGGCCAACGCTAAGCTGTCATTTCATTCAGCTCATCACATCTGACCAGTCTGCCTCTTTTTCTTGCCCTGTGAGCAAATACAAGGGGTTCTTTTTTTGCCCCTCCCTCCCTCAGACTGCCATCTGGAGAGGCTGGCGGTTCACACCTGGACTGGCTGTTTGTCTGAGCTCAGAGTGAGACCGGAGTGTGTCAGTGTGTTTCTGGCAACTGTCTCTCTGGTGGCAGTCACCTGCTGGGATGAGGGCAGACAGGGAGGCTGGCAAAGACGAGCTGTCGGATGGAGGGCTCAGGGGGTGCGGCTGTATGGAGACCTGCTGAATCTTACATGAAGCTGTCGATACGAATCAGCGCTGTAGATTTTTTCTTCCAGCACCTCCTGGGAACTCCTCAGCAGAGGATAAGGGAGGGCGCTGAGGGGTGGGCGGGGCATCATGTATAACCACTTAAATCTCATTGGATAAGAAAATGAACACCAAACGTCCTTCATTGATTAACTACAATTACCAAAATGTTGGTTTACCAGCACCTATCATGCACTTACACGACATAAACAGAAACACTGGAGTAAGATAATCTCTCCTAATCAGTCTGTCTCTGCTCACTAAATCCCTCTAATTTATCCAGAGCTGGGAATCTGGAGCAGTGATGGATACGAGGCTGCGGTTTACAGCCTCCATCCACAGATTTGTGGTGTCTGCCTTCTATTGATTTCTTTCTCTCTTTATCACGGCTGTTTACAGTAAGTGAGTTGTGTGGCTCTCTGTGTCTCAAGCTTTGTTGCTCCTCACATCTTGAACAGCGAGATGGAGGCGGGAGGAGTCTGTCTCCTGTCACGGAGAAATGAACATTACGAGCACATTTCCAACTTTTAATGGCTTTTGCACTTCGTCCAGGATGGAACCTGTTGGTGGCGAGATGTATCTGTTTACTGTTATCAGTGCTCAGAGTTTGTCAGGAAACATCTTTCACAAGGACAGACATACTGGACGGTTCTGCGTTCCATAACTTTGACAAATTATCTCATTACCTCTAAAGCTATGGATGAAAGTACAGAGACGATTGTTTTCTTCAAACCCCTCATTAACTACAGCGATGTTAAATCACTACTGTACTGTACTGTAATGTACTGTACTCTACTGTACTGTTTCTGACCACACGGCTGCTGCCTCTGATGCGTCTGCATTTACAAAACAAACGATTCAAATTTATCATCTAAGATTCAACATGGGAAATAGTTTGTGCTTCACTATTTTTCACCAATTAACCTGTTATATTACCAACAATGAACAGATATATATTACCTATTGTTTATATTTATGTCCTAGAAATAAATGGTAAATAAGAAATTTAATGTATAAAACAAACATGAACTGTTTTGGTGTTACTGTCAGAGATCAGTATGTAGCATAAATAGAATATAGTATAGAAAAAAGTACAGAATATATATATGTGTGTGTGTGTACATGCACATACAGCTGGTTTTGTGGGAGCCTGTTAATAACATTTCAAGGCATTTGAGTGATGACATGTTGGTGCTGTCATACTGTCATAACAGGATAAACTGTTACTGTGACAAATGTTTATCTATGAGCTTTAAAATATTTTTCACAAGACTAGCGCTGCGACGAGTGTCAGGGAATCTGAGTTAGATTAAGGTTTCAATGCCTGTTTGCTAAACCGGTCAGATGCATCTATTTGCAGCACAGAGATTTTAAATAATTACTCTTAAAAATGGACGCATCACATTAAAAGGGACGGAAGACTAACAATCACAATAAAATAGACATTTAAAGTGATATTCAGCTGTTACTGGAGGACATAACAGAGTCACACACTGAGCGTGGGTGGCAGACCACACAAATGGGATTTTTATGGGAACTGATTCACCTGTAATAGCCAGAAACATTCCCAAAACCTGTTCTATTCCATCACAATCCTTTCGAAACATTTCATTATGTGGCTTGTGGAGTAACAGGATCCAAAGCGACCAGAACTGTCCAGTGGACTTTCCAGTTCACACCTCCACAAAAATCATTATTGTTTTATAATTCTTCTCTACACCAGAGGTGCAAACATGACCACTCAACTGTAATAACTTCAGGACACATTGGCTACTTGATGGAACCTCAAACCAATGAGGAACCGGACGAGGCCATTAACAAGGTCCAACCCTTCCAGCTCATCAATTCTTTCTTATTCTCCAGCTCTTCTGGGCTGGTCTGAGCAGAACTTTCCTCTGAATGTCTGGTGTCATCAATACTACAACAGCTGAGCTGCTTCAAACGTCTGTCACTCAGTGAGAGCAAAATAACACGGCATAAACAATGCCAGAAAAAGCTCAGCTGAAGCTTAAACGCTGACAGAAAGCAGCCAGACCGGTGAGAGGATGGAAATGGATGTCTTTTAACCAAACACAGAGGAATGAGGGACTTCACAACAACTCTGACACAACGGTTTCATCATCCGACCTCTCACGCTTCCTTTGACGCGAGAGGTTATGTATACTGAAGAAGAGGACGAGCTAAGCTGCAATATTTTTTCTGTCAATATAGTCCAGCACTAAAGCAAGCTGACTTAACTTCTATTAGCTTCCTGTCTGAAGTTAACGCAAGAAAACAGCAGTTTACTTATAAAGAATAGACTATAATAGCTTTACACTTTCTTTTACAGTATCCCCAAATTTTCTGTTAACACTATTTTGGGTTTGACCCCAACAGACCTCCACTCAATATTAAATTATTTAAAAGCATAAATCAGTGAAATTCCCTTTTGCATTTTTTTCAAAGAACTCAAAATCATATTGTAATTCATTGCATACTTAAAAATACAATCTGCTTTCTATTTTAAAACTCACTCAGTGGCTTGAGTACTGTAACATTTTAAGGGCCCTTAACAGACGTCACTGTGCGTGAAGTGACACACTTCACACCAGCTCTATTCTGTTCTATAATTGCAAACATTTTCTCCAATAAAAGGCTTCACAACTTTAATAAAAGCAAAGATTTCTGATAATAAATAGACAGAAGAGACAGAAGGCAGTTATTTAAAAGCTGTAAATTACAGTGTTGAATCTTTTCAATCATTTGATCATGATTAAATATTTCAGGGGAGTAAATGGATGAATATGTTATTTAAAATATTATCAAGCGAAACAAACAGACACCCCTGTATGCTACAGCTGAATTCTACCCTCACTGAAGAGTTTAGACACAGAGGCAAATGATAAATGTGAGTGAAGATTGTGTGACAGATAAAGATCACTGGTTTTATGTTCTGTGGTTTTACTTTAACAGCCGTCTTGTGTGAATTTACCACAGATAATAAACTCCGCCTCAGACACGTGGTTGTTTCACTAGCACTGGTAAGTCATCTGTATGGCGAGAGGCAGTCAAGGTCTCGTTCTAACCTTTATTGCGGTTTAACGCCCAGGATGGGTCACTGCTCATACAGCTTAACAGCAGAGCGATTTCTGAGACACTCCTGGTACGATTGTAACCTATCAGTGATGTCACAAGATCAGCCCACCAATGACGGCTCAAAGGTCAAAGCTTTTAGCGGAACAAAAGGCCAATTTACTACCAATTCAGTCTCTCAAAGCCTGTCTTTCATTCATTCATCTCTTCTCAATCACTCTCAGCACATTTATCAGTCTTCATGTCAGTCTGACTGAGGTGACAATCGTACAAATGACTTGTCGTAAGAACCAGCGAATCTTGACTAATTTAATACTACTGTCTCGCTTAGGGAACTATTACAGTATAAGTCACATACTGTACTGAATATTTGCAACATTGGTTAATTATTTAAAGCTCACAGATAACATAAAAACAACAACACATGCCTTAAATAAGAGGTTAAACCTCAGCTCATCAAATTAAACACTTAAAAACATGTTTTACCATCTTCTGCTGCATCACAAAAATGTAACATGTATTATCTCCATTTTACTTGTAATTCTAGCAGCAACAATCTCCCATCAAACGTCAGTGCTGGTCTGATCACTAAACGTGCACTTACTCCAAACTCTGATAAAAGCTTTCAAGAAGCACTGAGAATTCAGTCTGCAGCTCACCTAGCCGCAATTCTTCATGCCACAGTGTTTGCGCTGAGAGATCTCTGAAGGTTTACATTACAGTTCCACCAGAGAACCACTTACAAGCAGAGATTTATAGCAAACAACAGATTGAAGTGATTCCAGTATCGGCCTGCAGAGATTATCTGATGGGACGTGAGACTCGTAACTTCACTTAGCAGATAAGAGGAGAAGCGCTGATCTATTATTCATATTTTGACCATAGGTGGCCGGTAAAGAACAAAAGCAGAGACTTCTGGTTTAATTTCTCTGTTTTTAACATCAAGGTCATGCACAGACACAGACACAGACACAGACACAGACACAGACACAGACACAGACACAGACACAGACACACACACACACACACACACACACACACACACACACAATCACACAAACACACACACACTCACACAGCTCAAGTAGCAGGAATTACAGAGTCCATCAGGGGAAAGTGTGAGTGGTCTGTGTTTCTTGGTAATGTGAGATGATGGCAATTCCATTTAGATGCTGGAGTGTTTGTGTAAATCCAGTGCTGTGTTCTTCTTTAGTTCTTCAGTATGCCAACTAAACCAATTACACGACATGCAGGTTATAAAATCACGCAGGAAAACAACGAGGAGAAACACAAAGATAACACAGTTATAGTAGATAACACTGTTTACATTATTAAGTAAATTATAATACAGAATTTGTGTATAATTGTAACTCTATTTTTCCTTTTTTAACACTAGTGTTTCTGTTGCACATATTTTATACTAAAATCTTTATACATAGCAAATTGGCAACAAACTATCTCAAAGTTGCAAAGAATTCAATGAATTAATGTGGAGTCAGATTGTGACTTCAAGATCAAAGTCCAATCAAAACACCTAAAGGAACCTAAAGACCCGGTTGTATGATGATCTGGTGCCAGTCATGGGTTTTGAATCTGGACCTCCTGAACTCTTGTCACATGATTCTGAGTTTGCTGCTTGTTTGCTTCTTGACACATTGACCTGCTTCAGGTCAGAAGAAACATATGAAAGTTCTTCTTCAGCAGAAGTATTTTCACCAAACATCATCATTATTATTGTCACTAAGGAGAAAGTTTGGACTGGCAGAAGATCAAAGCTGCACTAACAGCAGCCTCTGGCGCGTTCCAAGAGGTGAAGGACACTTTCCTACAAGACCCAGGCTTTGTTCAGCTTTGCTTTGATGCAAACTTCATGTCCTAATTTCACTTGTCATGCTTGGTTTCTCAGACCACCGTTGCAGCTCCATCTGAGTCCAATAGCGGCTCTGTGTGTGTCTTTTTCGCTCGGCATGTGAAGGACTTTTGTACAAGCTCCATTCATATTTCCTCTCAAGAAATTCATTACAAAGCTGAACAGGAACCAGACCTTCAGTCACGTGCATGAAAACACCGCAGCTCACGTGCAGTAAGATGCACATCTCTGCATGCATCCCTCCTCAACCAATTACAGCAGGAGAGAACAGAAAAAAGATGCAGATATTAAACAATGACGAGTACCGAGGAACCAATCAGATAGACTGATAAAACTGTTGGACCAATCATCTCTTGCATATATGTATGCATTTGCAGCATTGTTCCATTATTAAACGTTGTTGACCAGAAAACAGGGAGAAAACAGCAGTAGCTTTAAGGGCTGGGCAACAAGTCACGACTCACAAACTACAACACGTCTAACCACAAAGACACCAATTAGAGAGTAAGAGACAAATGGAGACAGTGAAAAAGTGAGAGAGATAAACAACAGCTAAAACGAGAGCCAGAGAGAGAGAGAGAGAGAGAGAGAGACAGCATTAGCAAGAGCAGTAAAAGAGAAAGACAGGCACAGCAGAGAGGTCTGTCAGTTTCTCAATACAATCGATTCTTGACAGAACGGCAAGAAAGGGAATTAAACCCTCAACGGAGTCCAAACAGAGACTCCAGAGAGCTTCCCTGACCCACACAAAGAGATTAGCGAGCTGCGGCTAGCATCCTCTGATCCTGAATCAGTTTAAGCACACACAGATAATCCAAAGCCTGGGATCTGAGTCTCCCAACAATGAACATGGCCCTGCCGGATCAGACTCCTGGTGTCCAGCGTCTGTGATCAGAGATGTTTGGAGGACGACGGGTCAGTAAACCAGAACTTAAAGATGCTATCAAACACACAAACAATTATAATACATTTAACACGATATTTCTCAGGTTTTCTAGGTTTTCTAGAGTTATGCTTGCTAGTGAACAGGACAGGATATAATTTTATACATATGAATTATGTATGTATTATTTTGATATAGTATAAAATGAAAGTCATTATGTTGAATAAACCACTAAACTACTATCAAGAGTCAATGAATAAGTTTTGTAGAACACAAAAGTTGCAACCCTTCAGTTTGTTTTCAGAAATGATTAAAGATCATGAAAAACTCCACATACAAAGAGCAAAAGCAAAGACACATGGGAAACTTAAAAGATGAGAAGCAGCAGATTTCCTCACATATGGACGAAGCTCATCTACTGTATTTTTGCTCTTTGTAATATCTGAGAAAGCGCCTCAGATATTTCAGAGCAGGCAGCCAAATGGAGTGAGAGACCAGGGATGAATGGAGCTCATTCTGAAGTTTGTTTGATGAAACATGGTTTGACGGAGATGCTGAGAAGCTGAGATGCAGTTTTATGAAGACCGGTGGAACATCCGCTGAAGTCATTTGAGCTCCACCTAAAACATCTGCATATGTGAGAGCAGCTGGAACTTCAATCTGCAAGATGCATGCAGAAGAACGGATGAGAACAACGACAATCATCATCTGGGTTCCTCAGGAGGTCGCAAACCTTTGGAAGCTCCCTTAGATACCTTATTAACGTATACAAAGAACTTCACTATAAAATTCTGATTAAATGTCTCCCTAAATGTTCTGTAATTCTCCTAAAACGTACTGTACACCACATCAGGTAAAAGCTATTCACTGATACAACCAATAACCATTCTTTAACTCACGGTCACAAAGCAAACTGACGTCTGTTTGCTCTTAACTTTCGACCCATAAATGTTACAAAATTCTCGATCACTGACGGTCTTGGACTGAGTCACTGTTTTCATTGCTTTGTTGTAGAACTGAACTTCTCCTGAATAAGTGAGTCATATTCACCAGAGACTAAATAATTACTGTATTCAATGTTACTGGAGGAGCGGCTGCGGATAGGAAGAAAAAAATCTTAAAAATTTCCTAAGGTGTCAAACATGGCAGCTTCAGCAGAAATTGCAGTATGTCTAGATTAACAGCATTATATTAGAACGAGGAGATGTTATGATGTGACATGGGCTCACACATGTAAACAATCTCCAAATACAGTACATGCTTCTATAAAACATCACATCTCAGGACAGCAAGACAGGAGTTCTGTGTGAGACATGTGTGAGTTCTGTGTGAGATCTGTGTGAGTGCTTGTACAGTAAAATACCACCAGCAGTGTTTGGCATGCAGGTGGCGTCTGAAACAAACTGAATCTCATGTACTTCTGTTGAAATTCTGCCCATGCATCCTGCTTCAGTGTTTGTGAGGTATGATATAATAAACCCGCATGTGACAGAAATGACAGATTATAGTGTGCATCTGTGAAAGCCAGGATTCTGGACGCATCCCAACTTAAAAATGGGAAGCAGAGAGAGAGATAATGAGACAGAAAAGAGCAGGGTGAAATGATAAAGAAGAGAAGATGGAAAAAAGAGAGAGGCTGTGTATGAAAGAGAGAGAGAGAAAGAGAGAGAGAGAGAATCATGGTCATGCAGGAAAATGAGGAACAGCCTCCAAACAGCTGAAACTTTGGGACAGAATAAATGTCAGTGTTCCAGAAAGACTGGAGTCATATTAATCTCTTCAACAGCCTTCAAGCTCATCACACATTACAGCAAACAGCCCAGCTACTGCTGACCTGCTCAATCTTCCCTGTATTCCTCTGAGAGTCTTTGTTCCAGTACAATAAAGAGTGACTGAACATCACCTCAGACATCACCT
>JBAJNP010013927.1:0-11549 GCA_036877545.1 Yasuhikotakia modesta | reverse complement strand
TTAATTAACTCATTACATAACCCACAATATTAAAATTGTTTGAAAAGCTTCTGTAAAGTGCATAAACGTCTCATGTTTACGTTTTCAAAACTTTAATATTAATGTTAATAAAATATCTTTACGCAGTTGACAGTGTAACAACTAGTTGTGAAGTTCTCGTTTTTCATTACATCTGTCTGTCATGTGTTTCCATCTAGCGTTACTAGGGGGAACAGCAGTGTGTATATTCATAATCTGTTGATAAGTATATGATTATATAATCTTTAAACAAAAATATTAAACGTTAGAAAAAGTATGTTTTACCTGTGGTCTTGTTTTAACCACCTTCTCTCCGGTATACAAATGATCAAACCAGCAGTATTTATGTCTGTCTCCTATGTGACAGACGCGTCATTTGTCTCCATCATGCGTTAATAAATAGATGTGCATTTTGTTAAATAGAATCGGATAATTTATATTTTTGACTTGAAATTATATTAATCATAATCAAAAATGTTGATTTTATTTTCTATTTTAACCACACTAACCCTGGTTTAAATAAATTACAAAACCAACACACACAAAAGATTAAGTTTGTTTATGTAAGAGTTAGGATACAGAATTAATTACAGCTAAGGCCATGATTCTTTACTCTAAATCTTATATCAATGTGTATTTAAAAGATACATTTTTTTAACTTTAGAACCCTTATAAAATTAAAATATGTGATCAACTGTTATGTGAAATACACTTAATTTTATCACAATTGTCTCAGGTCCAAAATATACTTTAAAAGTCGCAGTATTGTGCAAGAATAATTTAAATTATATTTCCAACTTTAAACATGATCACATGATGGAATGCATGTAGTCTGTCTCATAAGAGATGCAAGCATCTAATTCATGCTTCTAAAATGCAAGTACTGACATGATGTTTCTGTTTTACAGTTAAACATATTGTAGAATAATTACTACGCACTATATGAGCTAGTCTGTAAAAAGACAGACATTGATAAGGTTTGCAGAGCTGAACAGAGTAGATTTCAAGCATAAATGCTATGGAAATATATTTGACCACATGGCTGATAGGACCAAAAAGTGAAAAATTCATTTTATTCATTTCATATAGTCCAATACTTCACATTTTATAAAGTGGTAAAAGTTTGCAAATCAAAACCAAAGTTACCAGATTAAAATCTAGACTGTAAAACTATAGCAAAACATTCATCAAGACAATTTATTGTGTACGTTTTAGTGATGTGTTGGGCATACGGTCTAGCTGTTACATCAATATTACATTTCTAAAGTGAGTTTCACAAGATAAAATGAAATACTGAACAACATTGCTCCCTCATTTCATTCACTGTATTGAATACGTTACTTTGTAACCACTTACATTGTAAACAGAAGCACACAGTTAAACCAAATTCACAATAGTTTTGGATTTAGAGCCCAGCTAATTCAAATCAGCGTATTAAGAGCACAAATGATCCCCATATGTTCAGTCATATAGGTAATGAAAACAGTAAAGAACCTTTGGTTGCTTTTGGACTTTTTAGTGGTTTACATGAGTGTAAATATGTGCAAAGAAAGGGATGACCTGACAGGGGCCCTTCTAAAGACAAGAAAATAAAGAAAAAAGAAACAGGGATGGAAATGATAAAACAGCAGCGAAACATAAAGCTGACACATTGGTGTGATGTTGCATTAACAGAAAAGGCACAGGGTTTAGATGAAGTGTGAAGTGTGTCTGGTGGCTCCTGTCTTGGCCCCTGGTGTACAGTGCTGGATTGGTCTCAGGTGATAATGTTGGGGCCTCTACGTCCAGTACGTTCGTGGATGTTTGAGATCTTTAGAGCGATGGCGATGAGTGGGCCTAGCACAACCTAAAACCATTAAAAGGTAAAATGAGAAATGATCGTTCTATGTGGCAACAAAAAAACAACAACAAAAGTTATTATTTCTTTGTTATTTTACACATTAGAGTAATCACAACAATAACAATCATCAAACTGTTATTTTTTAAGTTGTTGCAGTAATTAAATAGCTAAACTGTATCAATTAACAGTAAGATATGTTTCTTCTAAAGCATATTCACAGTTCACTAATTAACAAACTAGTTTCTATTGGTAGGTTTTTGCTACTATATTTGTTATAGACAAATAAAAAAACAACAGATGTAGCAAATAAAATGGATATTTCTACTCAATCGCTCTTCTGGTCTTTGTCTCTACCTGAGTCTCTCTGTTGTGTCTCTCTGGATCTCTCTCGTAGCTCTCAGCATAGATGCGGATGGTGGCCCCGCCTCCAGCCCCGGAGCCACTGAGCCTGAAGATGATTCGGGAGGAGTCAGTGAATATGATCCTCAGGCCCTGCGGGGTAAGAGCAGCAACAGAAAGGCAGATCATTTCAGCACTTAGAATGTTAATGAGTGAATTGCTAATTTCATGTTGCATATGCTTGCATTAAAAGCAACAGTGCAAATATTGAATATTTTGTATTTGAACTGTGACCTTAGTGTTGATAGTGTACCCTACCATTTGAACTCCAGTTAAACTTTTGACCCTGAGGTTAAGCGCATTACCTAAGGGGATAATGCTGACAGGCAACATATTCCTTGCAGTGTCTACAACATTTAATAAGCTGCGTCACAATATGACACATTGACAGGGTAAGACTATTAGTCTGTGGCTGGGTTGCAACATATGTTTCCATCATAAATTTTCAACAGATGTCATAACTCAAACAATTCTAAAAAGTGTTCAGCAATCAAATGAGTATAATTCAAGGATTTGGCTGGGTAATATTTTGTCCAGTTAATCTTTGCTGAAACAATACAAAATATTAATATTTACAATATTTTTCTTTCTTTATTGATGACAAATTCAAAGTTGCCATGTATTGTGACTCAAAACACTTTGCAGAAAACCATCAATATTTTATCACAATACTATAGATGATTTTAAGTGACAGTTACTCATAATTGTAGATTCAGTTGAAGTTATTCAAAGAGGGGGGGCACTAACCTTATAAATTACTACACTAGCTATCAGTACTTGTGACAGAACAGGGGCATTACAGAGGCCAATCAGATTTAAGCTGGGGCCAGTGCCCACCTGGCTCTGCCATTGCTAGGGCACAGGCAAAAAAGGGGCATCTACAACAACAGTTTCCTTCTGGATTATTCTGCTATTACAATTTCAACCCCTTTAACCACCACAGAGTATGTGTGCATGTGTGTGTCATCAACTCCGACAGCTGAGTGTCTCTCCACTGGCCCCACAAACACGCAGAAAGGTGGACCAGGACAGCTGACACAATCCGGCGCTCTGTGGAATGCTGTTGTAATAATACACACTCAGCTGTGGAGACACTGGCCGCATGACTAAAGTGACTGTGCCGACGCAGTCAGCGGGTGACGGCTCAGAGTCTGACTGAACTAAAGACTGTAACCTGATGTCACCAGCCACTGTGTCATCACACCAAACGATGAGATGAGATTAGATGTTAGCCTCTGAGACAGACATGTATCTGTGACAATGAGGATCATTTCCTTGCTGAGACATCTGAGACATTCAGAGATAAATATGAGATGTGGATGAAGAGTTAAACAGTAAAGGGTTTAAGGGTTTAAACATTGGCTCAGAGAAGTACAGCTGAAGTTTGTAGTTTCCATGACATAGCACAACTGCAACAATTGTTTTTGTATCAGGTTTTCCAAACACTTCTCTTTTTTTGTTGTTGTCCAAACAGAAATTTTCTGTATATTAGCATATTTACATGGTATGATCAAAACATTTGACCTACACCTACAATTTATCTACACCAGTAGATGCATTATGGGAGTTTTGATCAAATCAACATGTTTTAACATTCAAAAAGTATTTGTTTGAAAGAAACAAGAACATAGTGAGTCAGCAGTGTGAACTTTAAACAGCATTCAGGTTAGTGTTAGTGTTAGTGTGTGTGTGTGTGTGTGTGTGTGTGTGTGTGAGAGAGAGAGAGAGAAACAAAGGCTCCATATCTTGGTACAGCAAATCCAGGCTTATCTATTAAAACATTCTCCTCCTTCAGCTCTTATTGCTATTAACTGAAAACACAGCTCCTCCCATCCTCCAAAGAAGGACACAGAGAGCTATGGCTAAATGTAAATGTGAACAGTACCCAGACATCTGTATATTGTTCATTTCAACAATGTCATGTATGCTGTACACACATGCACTGTTAAGTGTGAATGTAGATGCCCAAACATGGAACCTCACTCAGTTCTGTGTCTGCTGGGTGGGCTAGGGAGCGTGCCACACCGAATAGCTTATAATTACAGAACATAAAACCTTAATACTGAACAAACGCCTGGCAGATCTTTAAACAAGGGGCTAAACTGCAAAATCTCTGCCATTTTCCCATTATCTCTGACAAATAAGGTGTACCACAGAAACTATGTGAAAATTTGGTTTTGTCTCAAACCATGACCATTAACAGTGGATCAGTTTAAAATAATTGGGCACACAGGGTGGCCACATTCATTTTCATTATTGGGCTTGCAGCTGAAATCACCACAATACAAACATTTATAGATGTGATCCTCTATGGTTCTACTCATTACTCATGAAGTTAAACGGATTCAATTATAAATATTTTGACCCAGGCCTTGTGGTAATGTAGCAATGGCCCTGATATTGCCCAATAAAACTCTTTTTTTTAAACTAACCTGTTTCCTTGACACATTCCCGTCCACAGGATCGATGTACTCAAAATTATCAGCCTTCTCCACACTGTAGACATTATTGCCCACAGCAAACTTCTGAGTGGTAAAAGCTTTATCAGTGATAACAGCTTCCAAATCTCTCATGAGGTAAAATGCCATCCGGCCATCCACCCCCTCATAGTCAAATCTGTCAAATACAAACAAAAATTACAAAACACTACATCAACTTCACAAAAAAATGCAAAAATAACCCTACCATTAGCACTGCCTAATAAATATTTGTTTTCTTGACAACTTGAAGCTCTCCCAGGATTTTAAAACTCACAGGAAATCTACAAATAAAGCTAAATATGGGGAATGTGGAAATCTCTATGGGAAAAGCAAAAAATCCAGGCACACATTAATGGATGGCTGCCTACTCCTAATGGAAAAAGTTATATAAATGTTATGCAATATACAGAACTAATGCTAAGTAAAAAAAGATAGGAGTTGGCAGGCTCTGATGGTTCTTATGAGCAGATGCTGTGTTTTGATTTAAGGTACGAGCTTACCTGCAGAAATAGTTGCGTCCCATTTTGGCCCAGTGATCCCTCACTATCTCTTCCACCCCCTGCTTACGTACAGCCATGATGGACAACCACACCAGGACTGACCACAGACCATCTTTATCCCGAATGTGGTCCGAACCTTAAAGAACAAGAAAACAGGAGACTCACATACTGAGAGACTCAGTATGTGCTCTTCTCATCTGTATCTACAGCAATTAAAATATTTAACATACTGCACACAACCCTTACAGGCCTCAATAATTAGATTCCCTCAGATGATTGATCTTTAAAGCTGAAATGGATCTAAATCAGGAGACGATAATGATTAAAGTAAAGCCACATCCTTCTGGTCAAGCATCTGTCTGCTTGATCGCATTTGTGTTTGACGTCTTTGACTTTGGTCTTTGATCTGATTCATTTCATGTAATCACATGCCAGCCGAGATCGAGAAGCCGAGACGGAGAAGCCGATCTGACAGCTGTACTCTGTGTATGACCTGCCGCAATAATAAATCATGCTCAGGCCTACCACATATCAAAGCCTCAGCCAAAGACTGTTGTAAGCCAGCTTTACACTGTTGCACAATTAGTTCTGACTATTCAAATCAATAAAGAATAAGGTTTACTTCAAAAAAGGAGTGACAGCACTTGTCACACTGCTCTGCTCTGTTCACACTGCACATAAATCTGATTTGGTTTTCAAATCCAATCTTTAAGCTGATTGTCTGTGCTGTCAATAAGCAAGTGATGAAACCTCATATGCTTGTTCAGACTGTGTAGTCAGTATCTTGTGTATCTACATTGGTTGCTATGGAAATGATGTAAGCAGCAGCATTATGCCAAGGGACTTTTTGTACAACAACTTAAAGTAGCTGTCAGTGTGGAAACAGAGGATGGAAAACTGTACATTTTTCCTCGGATTATGTCTAGCAGGACCTCTTGCTGTGGTGCTAAACTTGAAAATACGTGCAAATAAGGAACATAAGCAAGAACATAAGACACTGCATGTCTTCAAGCTGTCTAAAACTGCTCACTCATTCATTCACTGCTCATTACAGTGAGTGCTCCACAAGTTTGCTGTGATGTGTGTATTGAGACACATCTCCAGACAAAATCACATACTTTGCAAAATAATACAAAGAACTCATCTGTTGGAGAAGGGTGTAACTTTTTCCTAGCTTGCATAATAAAAATCATAAGGCAGAATTTTAATTCACAATTAAAATAAATAAATTCCATACACAGACTCTACATTTCATAATCATAACATATTTACATATTGAACCTGTTTCAGATTTAAGCCACAATAAAGCATTTAAACCCTAGCCATTAACAAGGGGATGTATGAGAACCCTACAATCCAAAGTAAAAACATGTTGAATAATGACTGTGCTGCTTCTTTGACACCTACAGACAAAGTTGTGTGTCTCCCTCAAGGTCTTAGTGACAATGTAAAACCCCAGAGGCTTTACAAATCGACACTGCTGCCCAAAGAGCCAAACGTCTGTCTGCCCAGCAACATCATTCAACGCCAGTTGCTTATTCCACATAAAGCTGCCAACCAAAACACAGCCATCCAATAACAGTAGGAGCTTTCACCTTTACATACTGGTTCTTCAGCTATGGGCGTTTGGCATTACAAGCTTTAGTAAATAAGCTACTTCACGCCATACTTTTTACATGTTTCACCATCACTCTCATGTTCTTATTGGTTCAAATGATTCAAGTCTTTTGAATGTGTAGCACTCTATATACAATATATTTTTATTATTTCAATATTTGCGGTTAACCTGTTTGTTGGAACGGTAACCATATTGTTGGAACTGTAACCATATTGTTGGAACTGTAACCATGTTGTTGGAACGCTAATGTAAAAGCAGCATTAAAAACTAAAACGATAGATTCTATAAAACAATTTTATTACATTATCCATTAGAGTAACTATTGTTACACTGCTGTAGACCTTACACTGACCAATATAACTACAGAATCTAATGTAATGTAATGTAATGTTAAAGAAGTGCTTCAGCTTTGATGGCACCCACCTGCTCCAAAGCTCTCCTCACCACAGAAGGAACATCTCCCAGAGTCCATCAGGTTGCCAAAAAATCTCCAGCCTGTGGGAGTTTCATACAGCGCCACCTTCATAGCCTTAGCAACCCTGTAAACAAACAGGAAGCATGAGCTCTGCAGTGAGTCCACTGAGGATTTATCTGGACAAGATTAAATCTGAAAGAAACTTTCACTGTGTGTCATCAATTGTCAGTATCACCATTTCACTGAAGAATTTTGAACTGCGCAACTAGCTATAAAAAAATCACCAGAAAGGATGTTCATGAATAATGTTCTGGGACTATATATTTTTGTTAATGATGAAATGACAGGAATACAACAGCACTGACGATTGATCTTATCCATGTATTAAATTAACCTAATATCCATGTGTATTTCTAAATACAAGGCCAAATGCTAATCTGCTATAAATAACAGGCTCTCAACATGAGAGATCTATTCATAATGTTCATTGAATGTATTTTGAACAAAGTAACCACCAGTAGTACACTTAGTCCTTTACACTAATACATTTATCAAACTATATATTTTATCTGCTTAAGCCAGTACCTTTATAAGGCAAGAAGCAGATTCAACCCATCCTGACAGCTTGGCTGACATTTGTTTTGGGATTCAGCCATGTGTCTGGAGGAGTAGAATACTTTACTCTTCTGTGCATACCTGCTAAACTTCCTTATCCTGTCAGACTCCTGTGAACTGTCACAGATTTGTAAAATAAATGACTACTTGAAATAAATTCAGCTAATTTTCTGAACACTAAAAATGTTGTGGTACAAAATATAATGAATTACGTTAATTTATAGGTATTTTTTTAAAAAAGGTTTTTAAATAATAGAAGTATGAAATAGCAGCCACAGCCTGTTACAGACACAGCATTACAGGGTGACTCAAGTTCAAACACCAGCTTGTTGTCTTTTCTCCGATTTGTTCACCTCTCTCTTCCTCTGTCACTTCCTGTCTCTACACCACCTTCCACTGGAACCCAAAAAAATGCCCTTCAAAATAAAAAGATGTAGAAAACAAGAAGAGTAGAGTAATACGTCTTCTCCACTGTTTGTTAATCTTGGCAACTTGGCTAGATACATAACTATTTTCGGACTGCAATTTGGCATTATGGGTTAATGAGTTGCCGAAATCCCACAGATGAAGAGATAAATGAGAGTGAACCAGAGTAAATGAAAGGGTTGGGATGCAGCTGTTTACTCCTGGGTGGAATTACTAAATATGGGAAAACAAGTGTTATTCACTCCAGGGACACTGAGTAGAATGTAAAACCTGGCACATGGACAGCAAACTGGAATCTTTGACCTTTGGACTTGTTTTAATGATTGATTCTCATATTAGTGGCCAACACAAGCAGCACCACACCTAATCCAGTCTCTGAATTATTCGGTGTTCACAGTGCATACATTCAAATGTTTTGAACGATTGGATGTACATTAAAAATCCTGAACCTTTCAAGCATAAAACACTATTTGGAAAATAACACACCTTGCTGGCTTTTAAAGTCAGAAGCAGCTGTTTCTAACCACAACCTGGCAATGAAACCCAATTATCAGCTGGCAGCCATGTTAGCTAGAGTTGACAGGCAGTTTTAGTCAGTTTTCATTCAAATTCCTCCAATTCCTCCAAACACTTCAATGTATTTTTAAACATTTTTTAAACCAGGCCTTTGAATACTAGCGAAGCTTGAAATTGCTCAATTGCAATATAAACAACAATTTAGAGGCTCCACTGCCTTATAAAATCCAGCTTAGCATTGCATGTCAACAAGGCTGGACAATATGATCAATCCCAGAGTTCAACAAAACATGTTGAAAGTAATAAGTACAAACTTGGAAATTAAATTCACCACATGGTTTATCTGTTTATGCATATTTCAGCTCATAGATGCGCATCATTTGAGAAGGGTTGAAAATATGGGTATGGCGAGCTTGCGAGGGCCGCCACAATGGTTACGGTATTTGACTGCACAGTTTGTCTTGTATGACATCACATATTTTAACAGTTCATCATCAGTGCGTCGTCACATTGGCACACACTCTTTTTTACCTTCCCATGTGTAGAAAGCAAGGCAGATGTTTCCTCTCAATCTCCATCCTTACCTCCCAAACACATTCACACATGCACACGCACACACTGACACACAAACACCAGACCCACAGCTCATGCGCGCTTCAGATTTTTTTTCTCGAGTTCTCTGACATTTCACAAACACATGAGAGTTTTACAGTGTAAACAGCCGCAGTCTAGAACTTTCTTGTCGCCTAAAAAGGTTTACAGCAGAGACGCCTTGCTCCAACAGTTCAAATTGTGAATCCCTGGGGACACTCATTGTTCAGAGAAACAGTTCATATCGTTCTACCTTTGTATTATTTTATTTTGTGAAGCACAAAACAGGTTGTTTGAGTAAACATCAGAGCTTATGAGACAACGCTAAGGTAACCGATCAAATGAAAAATCATTCTCTCTGCTGCAGATAAATCAAATTTAAGACCCTTCTCTAAAGCACTCCAATATCCAAACTCATTCCCAGTTCCTGCCAAAAACTGGAACTACAAAAACATTCAGCAAGTAAGAATGATCCCATAAATGCCATTATATAGCACAAAGTTGTATTGAACCATTTCATTATGTTTTCTGTCCATTTTGAAATTATAGACTGACGCCTGTTTCATTGTATAGTTACTAGCTGCTTGGACAGTTTGCCACACATCTTGTGTTTCACAAAAAAAGAAAGAAAATAAAACATGGTTTTAAATAACAGTGAATGATGTCAACAGTAAATGATGACAAACTTTAAGGAGCACTAATCTCTCAAGGACTTAATCCATAACACTAAACTGTGTTTAAAGCATTTTTAAAGCTACTTTAACAAGGTCATTTCTATTTCTTTCACTATTGTGATGTACAGCCTACCAACCCCCCGAAAACTTTAAATAAGACTGAAAGACAATAGCTTCTAGTAAATTTGAAGGGAGACTTTAAACCAAGAGACAATATGAAACTAGAACTGTCAACAATCTAGAACTGTCTTGGCTAAAATGAACATGTTCAGGATGTTCCTAAACATCTATTACTTTACAGAATGGAAAACATGAGGCTGTGCTTAGATGACTGTACGGCATAACTTACAACTCTAGGCCAAATCCACACTCAACCTCTGTTTCTTTATCTTAGTCACACCAGTAGTTTAAGTCTTTTTGGCAGTGTGCTTCTGACATTACATTGACCTTTGCAAAACTTTCAAGAGATCAATGAGTCAGTGAAAAAATACAATATTGATGGGAGAAAATTGATGGGCCTAATTCTGCTGTTTTGACATAATGCATACATATTAAGGCTGTTTCAATGACTGAGTGGGCAGCTCTGAATGACATCACTTCCCATTTGACTGCCAGAATTAATAAGGGTGTTTTATGTCAGTTTCAAGTGTCGTCTCCAGAAGCGCCAAACTTCAGTACTCATATCCTTGGTTAAGCCAATGTTGACGTGTTGGGCTGGTCAGGATGCCTAAACAAAAAGGGCAATGCCCTTGAGAGCCACAGTGTGAGTGGACATCTAGTTGACTCTCCATGTAAAACTGTGATGAGCGGAAGTATTTTAACAAATAAAAGATTGGCCAGTTTCAACAAACATCATCTAAATGTATAAAGCCACTAATCACGTCACAAAGTACAAGATCCTGCCTCAGAGCAAGCAGGTCTTAACCGTGATGCACCCTGAAAGTTATTTTTGGTGGAGTGAATGCTCTCTGCATGAGCACAGGGTTGAGCTAACGCTGTTATTCTTAGGGAGTGAGTCTTCCCACCATAACCTCTGGCCCATCGCTAATGCTTTAATGGTGTCTTCCATTGGAGGGAATGATAGACAGGAAACTAACTGAGAAACCTCTCTTTTCTGGTTATCAGCTTATTTCAAGAGCTTACTGTCGTTTCCTTAAACAGCTCTGAACTGGAGAACCTAGGAGAGCAAAAGTGTTCAATGGACCCAACCAGTCCTTTATTAAGCAGCATGGGTGTGTTACCTGTCAATGGCTGTGCTGGTTGGCATACTGCGAGCGAAGCCTCGTACTCCTCTCTGACTGAAGTAAGGGATGCAGGAGAGGTTTGCAGCCATCACTGCCAGTGAATCTGATGGGCTCACAAAGAAGCCAGTCTGACCCATAATCATATATCGATCCTGATCACATAAACACAAAACAATAGACTGTAAAACAGTGGCAGCATGTGGCATGAAATAT
>JBAJNP010013926.1:0-11550 GCA_036877545.1 Yasuhikotakia modesta | reverse complement strand
TGTATACATATGTGTGTCATGTTATGTTGTGATAATATCTCTAAAAGTATATAGTTATTAAAAAGTTTATTCTTCTACTGAATCTAAAATATTGACTTACAGTGCTCTTATTTTAACTGATGACCCAGCGTCAGGTACGCTGGTTAGAACACAATGCGTTCCTCAGATCAGAAGGGAGTGTCCAACCAGTATTATCAAGTTCTCAGAGTGACAATGGCATACAGTACATACAGTCTGGAATGAAACGATGCGAGTTCTATATTTATGTGATAATCTGAGGTGTGTTCTACTGTCAGGCAGGATGAAGCTGGCAAACTAGTTTGGGTCTGAATTTTGGATTGGTGTAGAGTGGGCAAATATTATGTTGCTAGGATAAGGCTGGATGTTCACTGAGGAAGTGGTAACGTCAAAGGAATGGCTCATCTGAGCTCATTTAAGCTGTTTTAAACTGTTGACCATGTTTTGATTGAAGGTGCTCAAACCTCTGCATGGTGAAGAACTGTGAACTTATACTGGAGTCGAGCGCGTTCACCTCCGTTCATCTCTGTACATTACGACTTCTGTCCCTTGTTTGTCTTCATAGCGCTCATTATTTATATGAATATCTACTTTTTCTCTGTACCTCTTTTAAGAAAGTATTAATTTATTTTTGTCCATGTTGTGTTTCAAGAATTTTGGAATCAGAATTAATGTTACATTCTAATCCAGCTGCATAATTGTTACAGGACAATTGTTTTGTACCTTGTTGTTTTATGTCATTATTTCACAAGGAAAGCATTTGTGTGCAGCCCATGTACTATTTTAACATGATAATATGGTGACATTTAGAGCTTATATCATAATACGTAGTTATCCAATCATACATTCCTGTTGAACTTATACTATTACAGTGTGTTATGTGTCACAATATATATCATGGTTCCTATTGCAGCTAGATATTAACACAAATGGTTTTGCAGTAACTGGAGTTCCTAGCATGATTTTATTAAGCTTTGGGGAAATAAAAGCCATATAAACAAACATTGCCTTATAAAATTGTACTTTGTATGATGTAGAAATCGACTGTGGGACCTATTATTATTATTACTTATTCATAAATTTATATAGTTCAGAAATCTAATCATCTGTGGGTGAAAGAATGTTTATTCTATAAAAATGAGCATTAAAGCATTAAATGTACTAGTTAAACTTTCTGTCCTTATCTTTTTCCATACTATATTCTATTTGTTAAACAACGTATAAAACTATTAAACATTCTAATGAACCGTGAGATTTCATTGTTTAATTAATTTATAAACGTAACTACATTAATACTGAATTCACACCAAACCGTGTGCATGTTATTGTTTAGATTGTGTTTATATTATACACATCACAAAGTTTATGATCTTTGGTTAAACTGGACTTTCAGGCCATCTCAGGATCTTCAGTTATTTAGCTTTTAATTTCAGTTTCATGTCCTTTCTTATCATCTCATTTAGCTTGTGTAGCGCTGCGTTCTGCTGCAGATAAAAAGAGATTGTTCAACCAGATACAGATACACACACACACACACATACACACACATACACACACATACACAAATAGAAAAATACTATTTTCAGTTTGAAAATGAACATGTTCAGAACATTCAGTTTTATTTTGAACTGTTATGCCTGAAATATGATGAATTCTAATGAACACATAATAAGCATGTCATTCGTACAGCAGTTTGAGTTCATTAGCCCAGACACACATAATGTTATAGATGAACTGTTGAACGGCTCTTATTAAATGTAATTAAGGAAACATCTAGTAAATTGTTTCACAATTAATAAATATTTATGGATGTATAGTAAGATGTTGTGCTTCTTTCGAGGAATCTGTACTCCTGCAAGAAAATTGGAATATCAAACAATTGATTCAAATTGTCCAAAATTTGTGCTATAATTTCTAAATGGAAAGTATACAATGAAAATTGAAGCTGGTCTTCAGTAGCTGCCATTATACAATCAACTTTATATCAATCACTCAGTTATGAAACCCATCAGGAGGTTAAACAGGACTTTCAGCCGGATGCACAGGTTTCAATAGTGAAACTATCCTGGCCAATATAAACTGCAACAGCCACACCAGTTTGTGAGCACTGGTCTCCTGCAAAACTCAACACTTCCACCATCAACAACACATCAGGTGAGCAAATAACTCAACCTTGGAAACAACCTTCATAAAGCATGAATATATTATTATTGTATGACTGTTATAAGTTTTTTGTTTGTAGTCTTTATTGTTGTATTTAAAGCATTTACATTTTTAGCGCTTGTACGTATGAACCTGAAAAATACTAGCACTGTATTTTTTTACCCAACACAAACGTGCTAATGTATTAATTTACTTTATCTTTTTCTGTATTAATTTACTTAATGTATTTCTTTTTATATAGATACATTATATTCTTATATGTTATATTATATGTTACGTTTAAATAACATCAGCAGGTGTAAACCGTCTGCATCAGTGTGTGTTTAATAACATGTGATTTAATGAACAGTTTTGCGCATTTGTGTAATAATTTAAACGCAGTGAGAAAAACACAAGAACTGACGCAACGCGCGGAAGCGGGACTTTTACACTGAAGCGCTGCGGTTGCGTCGCACGGCTTCACGCGGAGGCGCTGGAAGATGGCGGACGAGACCGAGAAAGTCAGCAAAAAGTAGGTGCACGTCTTATAACACCAGACATGTCTGTCTGCTCGCAGGGGGTGTAAGACAGGTGTGTGTTTTTCCACACCGATGCGTCGCGTTTCGTTTCCGTGAACGCAAGACGTGGTTAAACCGCCGCGCACGTGAGACCCGCCGCGTGTTTCACAGTCATCGTGTCCCGCGTGTGACCGGAACCGAGTCTGTTAATAACGTGGTGAGAAGCAGAATCTGCGGTACATTGTGTTTGTTCTGTACCGCACGGGGGTCCGGAGAGAACGTCATTTCCCACAATCCCCCGCGCCGTCGTTTCTCCGCTGAACGTGCGAGATCTTCTCACTGGTTTTAATATAAATCGCTGTTTTCTTTAGTCTGTTTGGAGACCTGCCTTCATTCTCTCTAATAAACGCGCATTGGTTTAATAAACGCTAGTTTCCATAAGGAGGCAGGTCAACCAAAACACACGCTTCTGTCCAGACATGGTGCCTATAATGCGCTAAACACCCGCAGCACAGAGTGGGTCGGTTGTTCGGTACTGCAGCGGTTCTCATCTGACCTGGTGTCTCTTCATTCATTAGTAGGACCGTCGCACCATGTTGAGCCTGATCAGAGCGCAGACGCTCGGCCGCCCCTGCGCACAAACCCTGCCTTTGCTTTTACAAGGAAGTCGCTGGAGAAGTGACAGAAGGTTGGTGGTGTTTCCATCTAAAGTGAAAAACGACCAACCTTTTGTCACTTAAAACTGTGCTTGCTAAAGACTTCCACAGCATAGACGTGTGATTTCCATGCGGTGGTCCTTGTGTTTCTACACGTGGTGAATGATCTTCTTGCTTGTATGTTCTCAGTGAGCTGAAGAGGCGTCTGAAAGCTGAGAAGAAGGCAGCTGATAAAGACGCCAAGGTCAAAGAACAGCAGGAACTGAAGGAGACCGATGACAAGTCACAGCAAAATGCATATGGAGCAGATGAAGAAACTCTGGACCCCAACGTATGTCAAGCTCTGATTATGGAAGTCGCATTTCTGTCACAGCTGAAATGATACTAACAGATTTCTCTTCCCACTCAGCAATATTTTAAAATCCGTACACAAGCTATTCAGGCTTTGAAGGGAACTTCTGAGGATCCATATCCTCACAAATTCAATGTGGATCTGTCACTTTCTGAGTTCATTGAGAAATACAACCACCTACAGCCAGGAGAACATCTAACAGACATCATTCTCAATGTCTCAGGTAAGTGTTTCTCAGTGTATTTGATGCGTCTTAAACAGTTTTGTATTTACATCACCAAAGGAAACAAAATAACAAACACAACAGTGAATTTTAGCTTTCAGTCATCGTGAATGTTTAACCATTATTGTGCATTATTGTAAACACAATTGTTTGCTATTCCAAAATGAGAGACGAGTAAAAATATTCTATACATTGCTTGTGTTGAACCTCCAATATTCTCGTCCTTCTGCTTCTTGTTCTGTGGTTTGATGTGATTTTCATTTGAAAGGTCGCGTTCATGCGAAGAGGGCTTCAGGTGCGAAGCTGCTGTTCTATGACCTGCGGGGTGAGGGAGTCAAACTCCAGGTCATGGCGAACTCCAGGTGTGAGGCACTCGCTCAACAATCAGCAGCATGTTTCACGAATGTTTGTTTAGACAGCTGCTTATTTTATTGTAGCAACTTAGTATTACACTCAGTATTATGAGTGAGTAACACTCAGTATTATGATGTTAAATTCCTAGGAACTACAAATCCGAGGAAGACTTTGTTCACATCAACAATAAATTAAGGCGGGGAGACATCATTGGTGTCCGGGGAAACCCTGGCAAGACAAAGAAGGGCGAGTTGAGCATCATCCCAATGGAGATGACGCTGTTGTCTCCATGTCTACACATGCTTCCCCATCTTCACTTTGGCCTAAAGGACAAGGTCACTTGTTGCATCTTTCTGTTACTATGCAGAAGACCGTGTGAATAATGGAGTTTATCTGCATTGTCAGATGATGATGTTGTGTTGGTAAATCAGTCGTGATTTTTATCAATAAGAAAAATTTTTGATTGTTCTTACAGGAAACCAGGTTTCGTCAGCGATATCTGGACCTGATTATTAATGACTTTGTGAGACAGAAGTTCATTACTCGTGCCAAGATCATCACCTATCTGCGTAATTTCCTGGATCAGCTTGGCTTCCTTGAGGTGAGATTGTCCACAAGGGGGAGTGAAATGTTAACATAACACACATCCCAGCCTAATATACAGAGGAAGCCACTATGTTTATTGTGGAACATGATGGGATGTTTATCGTACTCCAGATGTCACACTGTTTTTATTTGTGACTGCAGATTGAGACACCAATGATGAATCTTATACCTGGTGGAGCTGTGGCTAAACCCTTTGTCACCTACCACAATGAACTCAATATGAACCTCTACATGAGAATTGCCCCTGAGCTTTTCCACAAGGTATGGCAGAAGTTGAGGGTAATACTAGATCTATAATATAAAGTCCATCATCTCACGTTTTCTTCTTCATGCTGATGTCAGATGCTGGTAGTTGGAGGCTTTGACCGTGTTTATGAGATCGGCCGTCAGTTCAGAAATGAGGGCATTGATCTCACTCACAACCCAGAGTTCACCACCTGTGAGTTCTACATGGCTTATGCAGACTATTATGATCTGATGGAGATCACAGAGAAACTTCTCTCAGGTTTGTTCATCAGTGTGCTTTATATTATTTAGACATCACTAGATGAGAGTAACATTTTATGTACGTCGCTTGCTGTCATAACATTGTATATATCTGGTCAGCCACATCCTGAAATGTGTTTGTTGTTATTGTGATTCACAGGAATGGTGAAGCACATCACCGGAGGTTACAAGCTGACCTATCACCCTGATGGTCCAGAGGGACAGGCCTATGAAATCGACTTCACTCCCCCCTTCAGAAGGATCAGCATGACCCATGACCTGGAGAAGGAGATGGGTGTGAAGTTTCCAGCCCCTGAGACCTACGACAGTGATGGTAAAAATGAAGGTTTCTTCTACGAACAAGTCTTCACTTTGGACAGTTGCTGGAATAATAGTTAATAAAGTTGATCTTTTTGACAGAAACACGCCAATTCTTTGATAACCTTTGTGCTCAGAGAGAAGTTGAATGTCCTCCTCCTAGGACAACAGCACGTCTTCTTGATAAGGTCTAAACTTCTGAAATTAGCTTTCATGGCTTGTATTAAATATTTTGCATACAGGCGATACCCTCTTGTCAGAAAACAATGTTCACAGAAACTCGTTTTGCATTTTGCAGCTGGTAGGAGATTTCCTGGAAGTCAAATGCATCAACCCAACGTTCATCTGTGATCATCCCCAGATCATGAGTCCTCTGGCCAAATGGTTTGTGTGCATGTGTGCAAGTCACACATGAATAATCTACTGTAAGTTACACATCATTATCAAGCTGAGATCTGTTTGTTTTTGTCTTCTTCAGGCACAGATCACAGAAAGGTCTAACTGAGCGTTTTGAACTCTTTGTGATGAAGAAAGAGATTTGCAATGCATATACAGAGCTGAACGATCCAATCAGACAAAGAGAACTGTTCGAGCAGCAGGCAAAGGTGAAGTTAAACCACCAAATATCTCATTTTATTAGCAAATCTTGTGATTTCTGGGGGTATTTCAAGCTCTTTGATATCTTGCCTGTAGCACCACTGAGGTAACGCTTAAATAGTTCTGTTGCAAAATTTCTAATAATTTTGTTAGCTTTATATCATCTAGGAGTGGTTGTCATGGAGGTGCAGCATGTTGTGTTTGGCACTGACATTAAAATAATGATGCTGTAAAGATGTCAGTTTTGATTTTCTTCCTCACTGACCATTAGTTGCTCTTGCAGCAAATGATCTCCAGATGATTAAATGTTGTGACTGTGTCCTCAGGCCAAAGCAGAGGGTGACGATGAGGCCATGTTTATTGACGAGACCTTCTGCAACGCTCTGGAGTACGGCCTTCCACCCACAGCAGGGTGGGGCATGGGCATTGATCGTCTCACCATGTTCCTCACAGACTCCAACAATATCAAGGTACGGCTCAACGTAACCCCTTACAATGACTGAAAGTAGATTTTGGTGCACCAATCTTAATCTGGTTTGAATAAACCGGCGTCACTCATGACGTTCTCCCCTGCAGGAAGTGCTCCTCTTCCCTGCCATGAAGCCTGAGGACAATAAACCGGCTCCACCTGCAGAGGGCACGTCAGTGTAACGCTCATCTGCTGCACAGAGCCAAACCGCCCAGGATTGCGTTCATTTCTGAATCATTGGATTGAGTTTGGCTGCCTGAATGATTGTCACTGTTATATGATTATTCTGATTATTACCAAACCGCGCGCTGATCACACCTGAGGGATTGTTCCCAACAGATATTAAATGTATGATTCACTGTTTAATGGGAAGAAGGAAACCTGTTGTCCTCTCTCTGTTTCTCATTGTCATTTCCTGCAGTTTGGATATTTTATGATCTTCTGTCCACCTGTTTTTTAAAAATCTTACAATGGCTGTTCGGTGGCATAATAAATAAACACTTTGGCAAACCTAACAATGTCTCTGCTGTCTTTTCTCATTTGCAGCCTTTATTCCATGATGGAAATGCAGATGATCTTTTACACTGGTGATGTTTTTTGTAATGTAAGTGTAGTTTAGTTAAAGGGTGAAAACATTAAACTGGATGTAGGTTCATTTTCACAACATCATTTACAAACTATGAAGTGAAAGTAAAACAGTGTTTGAACAAGTTATGGTCACATCTTTCACAAACGCTGGACTGTAGTTGTTGTAATAATAAATTATATTTGTGAGGTTTGGTTTGAGTTTAGAGGTTCACAGCAGCAGATTTTCATGTATTGGTTCTCTGCACACATTGCATCATGTATTGTGTGCCGTTCATCGTGTCTGGACTTTGACAGCTCGTTCGGTCCGTGCCAGTGTTCATGTTATTATCACTGTTATTATCACTGTTATTATCGCTGTTATTATCGCTGTTACCAGCGTCTGTATTCCCGCTGTGATCTGCCGCGGGAGCGCGCCTCTCCCGCCCGCCGCTGTGGTTTGAGGGCAGAAGATCAGAGCGGGTGAAGATGGCGATGCGAGCGACGCGGGCGATGCGAGCGGCGCTCCGCTGCGTTTCCTTCAGCGTCCCGGCGGCGTTTCCTCCGCTTACGAGCCCCGCGCGCGTCCCGGCGTGCCGCGGATCAGACGCTTTCCGGACGCTTTGCTCCAGCGCGCGGCTGCGGGGAGGTAAAACTTTCCTGAGCTGCGTTTGACATCCACGCCGCAGCCGGTTGTTCACACGTAACGTCACACGTTACCCGTGCGCGACTGAAGCCTGAGGTCTGTGCGTTAGTTTGCGTCTGTAGTTCGGGCGCTGGTTGACGGGTTTGTTCGTGATGTACTTTCTGTCAAACTTTAAACACTCAACCAGCAGTTTTATCAGCATAATGTTATTGTAATGTTATTGTAATGTTATTGTAATGTTACTTAAGCTCGTGCATGTGACGTTTGAACGGAGACGTGACTGTGAAACTACACGCGACATTCATTACAGATTAATTCGGAGCTTCAGCGTTCAGTCTGGTGTGAACCTGCATGTCTTCTGCGTGAGCTGATACTGGGTTCAGACGCAGCCTGTCCCAGTTCATCCTAACCAACATGAAGAACTGCATTTACAGAGCGACAGTGCTTGTGCAGCTGAGATGTTCAGATGTTCATGAGATGTTCAGATGTTCATGAGATGTTTAGATGTTCATGAGATGTTCAGATGTTCATGAGATGTTCAGATGTTGTTGAGATGTTCAGATGTTGTTGAGATGTTCAGATGTTCATGAGATGTTCAGATGTTGTTGAGATGTTCAGATGCTGAGATGTTCAGATGCTGAGATGTTCAGATGGGTCTTTCTGAAGTGTCCAGAGGTTTTGCTCCAGAACACATTTATTTGCTGAACTCAGGAATGGTTACATGTGGTTGATTTTAAGATGATGTCGTAACTATATCTGTCTCCACCCGCAGTGGTTGCACAATGTTTCAATGTTGTGATAATACACAGATAGGTCAAAATGATCATTCTGTAATGTACACATTGTATAAAGTAAAACATTTGAAGACAGCCTCTCATTAACACACAATGAACCTTATAAATGTTCAACTCCCATCTGCGGAGAAGTTAATGTATATGAAGAAATGGTTGTTAAATATAAATGTATGTTGTTTAATGAATTATTTTGTCTCTCCAGCTTTGAAATTTACAGACAAGCATGAGTGGGTGCGAGTGGAGGACGGACTCGGTACAGTGGGCATCAGCAGCTACGCTCAGGTTTGCTTTTATTAGTGAATGGTCATGCAGTTTGAGGTCTATGTGAAATTAGATTCACAGCCCTTCCTATAATATGATTATGTTACATTTCCACATAAAAACAAAATAATAGATTTTGGTAAGTCAGGTTTGGTCTGTATGTGGTTAGTGGGAAGGAGTTTGGTTACATCAGCTGAAAACAGCTCCAACAAGGAGCTGAGTTATAAACACATTTGTTTTTTGAAACAACACACCAGTTATATGTAAATTTCAGTAGAAAAGTGTGTTTTTATCTCTTTTATATTGTTTTTGCAGCATGTGAAGCTTACTGTAGTTGTGTGTTTTCCCCACAGGAAGCATTAGGTGATGTGGTTTACTGTGGCCTTCCAGAAGTAGGAACAAAACTGGAGCAGATGGGTGAGAATTGATATCAGTTACTGAATCTCCATCTTATTCCTTTTGTATCTGTAAAGTCATCATGTTTTTTTTTAGAGGAGTTTGGTGCTTTAGAAAGTGTCAAAGCTGCGAGTGAGTTGTATTCTCCACTTACTGGAGAGATAACTGAAGTCAACACAAAGTTGGCAGATAACCCTGGACTAGTAAACACAGCCTGCTATGAAGCGGGTGAGTACAACAGTTAATCTCTTGCTCCAGTTATTCTTGCAACAATAATAAAACATACTTTTCTTTATCTTTAAGGCTGGTTAGTTAAGATGACCATAGAAAAACCTGCAGAACTTGATGCCCTCATGGATGAAGCTGCTTATGAAAAATTCATCAAATCCCTTGATTCATAAGGTGTTCAAGTGACATTGTGTTATTAAAAATATAAAACCTTTCATAATAATGGCTAAAAATAATCATTTGTAGTCCGGTAGTTTATTTTGCCATTTTAAAAGCCAAATATTTCTAAAGGGCTTTTGGGGACAGTTTGTGGTGCTTCACATGGACTGATAAAAGGTCTGGTTCTGCCGATTGTCTTGTATTGTGTTTGTCACTGTAACACGAGTGAAATTGATGTAACTCAATAAAACAGAAAATGTCTTTTTTGATCTATAACTTTTTGTACCTTTCATAACCCTCTGCAGATTAAACTTGTTTTATGAATAGCCTGATAGATAAATATTAGTACCTGTTATCATCTTTTAAATATATGATTATTTAAAAACATGCAGAGAATTCATTAAAGTACTGCTAAATTACATTTTAGTTATACAAAGATTAAACCTTTATCTTTAAAAAACAAAATATTTCTGAAATGCAAAGTCAGATATCTAAATATTCTTCAGCAATCATTATGGTTCCCTGATCTTCTACAGTTACATGAGGAGCATTTTGTTTTGTTCACCGCAGGTCTGCCTTCATTCTGTGGCTTGTGTCGCACCTTGACCCTTGCCCTCAGATTACAACAGAGTGAGGCTGAGCTCCAGTTATTAATGATTAATGAAATGATCATCATGCTCTATTTTCTGATAAACAACAAGAGAGTCTGGAAAGTGTCCTGTGACCACATCACATTTCTTATGATTGTTCACGGTTGTCATATAGCCCAGCGAAATTAATAAGTGAATATGAGAATTATATACATATGTGAAGTATATATACTATTATACCATATTAAATATAAATAAAGCTAAGGTTAATTATTATATTTAGCACATGTGAACATTAACTATCTGTATTCATATATTATAACCCTGTTGAATATGTTACTGCTCACGCTTCATTAGAGGGAACAACAAACATGAGGCTGGCAGGATCTGACCACGTTTGCTTCACTTCCTGCTGACAAATTCACTAATTCTAGGTGTTGAACAGCTATAGAGATGTTCTGTATATAACGTACTGAAACATAAACTATCTCTGTCTCTATATTTGCTCAGGGTAACAGTTGTGTTAAAGTATTTAATAATCCGTGTGATGATTGATCATGTCATATTCTTCACCATTACACCGTTCTCAGATCAGAAACGTGTTCTCAGTTAAACCTTTAATTTGCTTCATCCTCCACGTGCTTGTACAGCGGAAACCGGCTTCACACTTCCGGTACAGCGGCGCGTCAGTCGTTGCTATTGGTTCGTTTCTTCATATCCCACAAAACCCCGCGCTGCCGCTTCCTTTTCCTTCTTCGCCATTTCCCGCCGCGGACGGTACGTTTCTCTGTGCGGTACAGACGCGCGATATCCGCGTTAATCCTGCCGGTGGGCGCCGCGCGCGTTGACCGCACGCGTGCAGCGTTAACGCGCGATCGCCGCTCTGCGCGAATCTGCCTGTATTACGAGTTTTACGCGTAGATGATGAAGATGAAGTAGATGATGGTCGTTCAGGCACATTTCTGTAGACACACCGCGGCCTGGCGGCGCGTTCGGTGTAAAGGCTCGTAAGCAGCAGGAATTAAACCGCGAGCGTTTACTGTTGGGTTTGGGTACCGTTGCGTTCAGTACTGGATTTGACAGATTAACGTTTCATGTCCGTTTGGACCGAGTTGTGCCGCTTGCGTCCGACTCCACACGCGCGGCACCAGCTCAGACAACGACATGCAACGA
>JBAJNP010013925.1:0-11552 GCA_036877545.1 Yasuhikotakia modesta | reverse complement strand
TCTTGCTTGATTACTACAGAAATTTAACAGAAGACTGAGTCTGAGCAAATTACAATACGGTAAAATAGAAACCCAAGGACTGCACTGTTTAATATAAAGCCTATCAGTGTGTTGCTGGTGATATGAAAGAAAAATGGTGTGTGTATGTATGGTTTTGTTGCAAGAATTTCATTTTTAGAAAGGAGTATTAAGTTTTGCAGTGTTTTATTTTAGCATTGATGCGGTTGTTAATCTGCAAGTACTATGTCTGATTGGATTGTGTGTGGAGTTTTAACATAATTAGACACATTTTTATAGGCAAATACTGTATTATTAGTAACATCATAATAATAGTAAAGACGTCTTTAAATATGCAATAAATTGATTTTTTTTCCCAAATAAATCACATCCTAAATGATTAAATTATTTATTATTTATTGTCTAATAACAAGGATTATTTTGGTATCTTACAAATACTTTATTTGCTTGTTTAAAACAAATATGTAAACCAAACTAGCTGCTTAATTAGATACGTGTCTAATATTTGCCATACATCAAAAGTATCTAAAAGGTAAAATTATGGTTAACTAACTGTGATGAATGCAGTCACTAATATCACTGAAATCACTGATAGACTTTTGTGATGTTTAAACTTGAGAAAGAGAGAGAAAGAGAAAGAAAGAAAGCAATACGGCGGGCAACATATGCAAAGCAAGCTCTGGAAAAAAGCCAAGCTATGGGGAAAGAAAGTAAACAACGGGCTTTATCAAATATGTAAATACATCCTCCTAATCTGCTACAAACAATAGTAATATGCTTATTTACCTGGAATAGTTTTTATTTGCATAAATGTAATATTACTCTTAAAGCTCAAAATAGACTGGCTTCCATTATTGTGCTCCAACAACCAAAATCCTAATCTAATGCTTTTATTTCTAGAGATTAATGTAGCTTCACTTAAATATACTGTTGTGTTTTAAAAGAAAAGTTATAAAAACTGTACATAGTATATAATTGTGAAATATTTATATAACCACATTCACATTACCTTAAACAAAAACAAGGTCATTCATTTTTTTATCCCCTGAAAAATCAAGTAAGAAATTAATATCAGTAGTGCTTACATTTTCAGAAGTATGAAAACACTTAACGGTTAACTAACTGGAAGAAATCAAGATAAACCACTATGTTTTATATTTTAAGATGATATCATGCAGATAGGAAAGGAACAACTAAAACCAACAAAGCCATGTTTCTAGCCCAGTGGGTGATTGCTGTTTGATGTTCTACCAGATATCACTGGAAAGTTCTTGTCCAGACAGTGGTACAAATGTGCTATTCAAGTGAATGTCCTTTTCGGGTTTCCCAGTATTGTTTTGTGTGACTCGCCCATTCAGTAGTGCCATGGGCAAGTTGCCGTACATGTGATGACTACTAAGTGTTGCTATTGCCGAAGTGGGCAGCTCGTATTCATATCTGTGGCAAATATTGCGCATTTGCAGGTGGGCAGGCTCATTATAGTCTGGAATTTCAGCATGTGCGGGTACTAATGATGGTAAGGTCGCCGGTATAGCAACCATTGATACGGTCTTCAGGTCACCAAAGAGCCCTTGCTCACCCAAGTCCATCACCTGCCGTCTGGACAGAGTCTCTTTTTTCTTTGCTGGCATCTCATACTCAACTTGTTTCCAAAACTTGGATTTGAGCTGGTTGTTTTTGGAACTGCCCCATTTAATGATTGACAACACTTTGATGGTGTGCTTGAGGTCTTCTACTTCCTGGTAGTTAATACCATTGTGGAGGTCAAAACATTCGATCAGGATCACCTTAATCTCTCCCGTAACCAGCATGCTGTGCAGTCGTGGTTCAAACTGAAAGATGCTCCAGCCGCGATGGGCCACAAACTCGGGGGTCAGCACGATAATTAGACGTCTGCTCTGCTCAATGCTTCGGGTCAAGTCTTCAATGTATGCTACAGACAGTGAGAAAGAGAAGTTATTGTGCTTTATTAATTACCCTGGAATGAATGATACACTGCAACAACAGAGACATTCTGATGCTACAGTTTAACATTTAAATTATTTTTTGTCATTAGCCTACACTCCATTAAAACAAAATGTAAACAGAATTTTATGAGTTGCCTGTAAAAAAAACACTTGAAATTTAGTGCAGGTGCCTCAGTTTCTTCTTCCTTTACCTGCACTGTTTTTGTGACAAGCACCTACAACCATTTGCCATTATGTTAAAGTCCAAACTCGCCAATCACTTTACAAAACTGGTAAATCGGTGTTTCATGATCCTGGTATTCAGTCGCTAATGATAGCGGCGCTAATCTGCTTCAGCTTTGTTTGAACTAGCGTCAGCTTCACCTTAAGACTGCAGCCGTTCCACTAACACCGTTTAGCCGCGTTTCATCGTCTAGCGACGCTTATCAAACGCTGCGGTAACTGGGATGTGCGATACTGAACAAATGATGTCGCAATACATTCTGGAATTTTTTCGATAACGATAATCAGACAATATTTTGCATAATTCAAAAATGTCTAGTAAATGTCTTTGCGTATGTAGTCCGTATATATATAAATATTCGTATTTGGATTATAAATAAACTGTTTTTAAAGTGCGTGTGTAGCGCATTTTACAGTCTATGATCAGATCAGAGCGTTTGGTTTCATCTCATCCAGTAGCGGCCGCTCTAAACTTACTGAAGAAAGGCCAAGAGTTTACGAAGCCTAACGCACAGAACAGCCGGAGTGGGCAATTCTTTGGGGTTTTACAGCATAGATGGTAAAGCGTTTAAGATGTTTTTGTCTCTGTTTGTCATGTCATTAAATCGAAATGTTGACACGTAAATACCTGCGCTTTGTGAAGCACGTTAAGACATCCTCACTTTATGCTTTATGTTGGCTATGTTTTAGCCAACACGCGGATTAACAGACTGTCAGATATTTGTTTAATAAATGTGTGATTAAATCTCAGTTTTTTTGGGGACGTATCCGTTGAATCAGATTTCCTCTAAAGTAACAGCCTAACGTGCATTAGCTGCTTTTCATCACAGTACGTCGCGTGTATGTTGCGTAAGAGCCGCTCAGTCTGCGACTCTGCGGTCACTCCCTGCATGTATGCTGAGCCAGAGACGTGCACGCGTCATTTAATGCCGCGGCCTGACGATTTTGATTTCGCATATCGTTAAACCGGCAAACACGATATTATCGTACACGGTATATATCTCACACCCCTCGCGTTAACTCCGCCCACAGGGTACATAAGAAGCTTGGAACAGCGATTGTCGAAAACGTGATCACGTCGCAGAAACGACAGCAAAAGCAGCGCTGATTATTTCAACACCGCTGCGCAAAAGCTCGTTTTGAAACTATACAAGGATAGAACTAAGAAGATCTGTTACAAGGAAGAGTAGTACTGCTGCTACTGCCAAGGTAAGAGAAATGGCTTCAATGTGTAAGTTAACTTGTATATCAAGGTTTAATGTTTATAGTTGTATGTTTATAGTATGTGCTGATCAAACATGACTTGTCAGTAGCGGAAAGGAATTGTCACAATCTACGACGTGGGAGACTTGTGTTCATGAAGTTCAATTATGTAGAGCTTTTGTCATCAAGTCTCATCAGTTTTACTTTTTATACGTGTGTAAAGTACTTGCAAAAACTAATTTGCCAAATAGTCTTATCTTGTATTTTAACAGTAGTGGTGTCATTGTAAAAATAACTGCTTTGCAGGTAAATACAAAGCATTAAAACGTTTTACAGAGCAATATGTAGACTAGTATTGGCATTCAGTGAAAGTAATGTAGTGTGTGTGTGTCAGTCAATCTTAAAAATCTTTCTCTCAGATTTGCAGATTCAGACACCATCATCTGCAACATACACATACATGTAATGGCTATTTCTTGTAATATGGTATTTGTTAAAATAAAATAAAATAAAATAAGGCATGTAGAAGATTGAGCATTTGGAGTTAGCTTGATGGAATACCCCCCAGTCTGATCAGTCAAGGGTTATGTTGTGTTTTGCGCACATGACTCAAAGTTTGCCATTTGCTCACCTTCCATTGTCTTGTCTTTTCTGCCCATCTTTCCCTACCTGTTCTCCCTCTTAAGTTTCCCTTTATAGTTTCTTGTGTTTACTGTCTTGTGTTAGATTTTTTTTGCATTGGTCCAAACCTCTAGTATAGTCCTGTCCAGACTACTAGTCTAGCCCAGTCCAGTCTACCCCAGTCTGTAGACTCCTGGCTTGTGTTTTGTTTTTCTTTGTTTATTAGTTTTTGTTCCCTTGTTCCTGCTGCCACTATTAACACCAGTGTCCAATTTCTCTTGCTCTTTTTGATTTCCCCTGGAATCCCTTCAACCCGCAGCCCAGCCATTTTCTTCTGGCCCACTCTTCTCCTTACAACCAGACCAGTCATCTGCCTCTCTGTTAGCGTACTGCTCATCTGTCTGATCTCCAGTCTTCTACTGCCTGTTGGAGTGTTGTACTCCTGCTGGAATCTAGTCATTCTCGCTGTTGGCGAACTGGACTCTCTGCATCTGGACTGTCTGATTTAATTTTCCTGTTTCCTTGTGGGCAAACAAGAATTCTACTATTTTGCGTTTGGACTGTTGTTAAAAGTTGTTAAACTTATCTTTGGCTAATTAAATCTTTAACCTGCAATTGAATCTCAATTACAGTAAGATAGCAGTTAAAAAGAGACTAGCAATGGCATCCTAGCTTTGAAAACATAACCCATGCCTCATCTAAAATACATGATCACATATGTATTTTAGGCATAAAGGACACACTATACTTGCATTTGGGGTGAATCCAATGACTAGATGAACATTTTAAGGTCTTGCACCTTCTGCAGAAGATATTTCTATAAATATATTTAGACTACTTTACATAGTGATTGCTATCAGGATGTGAAGAGATTTTAAACAGCATAATAATAAATATTCCTGAAAAAATTGCCTAGCCTCTCTTTATCTGAAAACTCAATGAGACCAATGCAATGATGAGTAGTGATAACACATTGAATATTTTAGGGTAATTTTATGGATTTGGATCTTCAAAGAGAAATTTACATGATATGAAAATTAATTTTTCAAAAGCCTGCATTCTTAATAGACACACATGTTCAATACTGCTGAGTGTGTAAAAATAGTACACTGAAAACTTTTTATTAACATATAAATTAGTCTGTGTCATAATTTAAAATTAAGAAGCAACAAATCTGAGTGTTGTTTGTCACATCAGGCCAGCAGAGGGAGCCCTTACCCTGGTACTGTCTGAGATCACTCCCTCTGCTGCAACTTCCTGTTTGGTGGCTATAAAATAGAGGCCCACCGAACAGGAAGTTGCAAAGTGTTGTTTTGCTTGTTTCCTTTGCCTTATTCACGTATTTCCTGGTTCCTTGTATTGCCTTCTTTGGATAATTGACCCTGGACTGTTTTCTTGTTTATTGAATGTTTTACTGCCTGCCCCAATGATGTCTGTTTACTGGATTGTGATTGTGTTCTTGCCTTGGATATCCCTGATTGACATTGTTTTGACCCTGCCTGTTGTTGACCATGTTCCTAAATAAAAACCTGCAGATGGATCCACACGTCTCTGACTCTTACGTTACATTGTAAGACACTGAACAGAAAAGAACACTAAAAACTAAACACACACACATATCCATATACCAAAACTGATAGAACTTTTTTGTTTTTCAAATTAAACACCAAAAATGCATTTTAAAAAAACAAAACAACTTTAATAGTGTCAATAAGTGTCACCCATATTAAACAACTCGCTCGGTCTGGCCTCAAAGCTACAACTATCAAGTCTCAAAGAAGTCATCCCCCTCCTGCTTCAATGACAACCATCTGGTTGCACTTAATCCCATCCTGATGAAATGCTTTAAGCGACTGCTCCCCCTCAACCGAAGATGCCATCACCACAGCTCTGCACTCAGCCCTCACACACTTAGACAAAAAAAGACTCTTATGTTAGAATACTGTTTATAGATTTCAGTTAGCATTTAACACAAACACAAGTCCCTCTGTAGCTCACTCACACTATGACACTCACCTCACTGTGTAACTGGCTGTTGTATTTCCTGACGAGGAAACCCCAAGCAGTACGGGTTGGTGGCAACACATCTAGCATCATCACATTGAACACAGGGGCCCTTCAATGTGTGATGTGTTTGAGCCCCCTTCCCTTCACCCTGCTAACTCATGACTGCATTCCATCATACAGCTCCAACTTCTTTATCAAGTTTGCAGTTGACACAACTGTGGTGGGTCTCATCAGCAACAAAGATCTTTACTTCCCAGCAGCATCTCTACTTCCTACCCCCATCTTGTGCACCTTCTACAGAGGCACCATTGACAGGATTCTGACAAGCTGCATCACTGTGTTGTATGGCACCTGGAATGCATTTTGCAGGAAAACCCTCCATTGCATAGTGAAAGTAGCTAAGAAGATTGTTGGTGTCTCCCTCCCTCCAAGACATCTACAGCACCCATCTCACTTCTAAATCAGCTGACTACCTTTCACCCACTCACCCAAGGAATGCTAAAAGAATGTACATTGCATTGGGCATTCAAGGTGAAAATACCAGTAGGGAACCACCTTTTGTTGCCTCTTCCTGAGTGCAGTTGACCATTTGCTCATGATTCAATTAAAGCCCTAGAACAGTGAACTAAGGTGGGACTAATGGGACTACGGTGTAAAAACTTCTGTGTCTGTTATGCTGATTGGATCAACAGTTGGGGTGATAGTTTTTTATGCTTTGTTGTCACCTGAGTGCTTTGTTTACCATTTTGAGGGTCGCCTATAAATGTAATGTATGGTAACCTTAAGTTAGACTTGATAACTGCAGCGCCAAAGGGGTAGCTCTGACTTGTAGACTCGTGTTCATCTTCTAAAATAAAGACAACTGCTGAAGAGAATCCAAGTCTCCTGGTCTTCACTGGAAAAAGTTGCCAACACCCCCCCAATCCACCCAGGACCACCATCAGTGAAATGGACAGCCATGTTCCCTGATTATAGTATTAGTACAGAGAGTGGCAGGCTTTAGCTCTTACTGCTGCTAGGGATGAGATCTCGATGTGGGATGAACAGTTTATAGCCATAGTGTTTTTCCAAGACATCAGGTAATATCTCCAAAGCGAACTGTTCCTCTTTGCTTATCTCATGCTCCATTGACTCTAAATCCACTTTGGTGTAAGAGAGGTAAGCATCATATTCCTTGTTGTCTGAAGGAACAAATTACAAGAGTCATATAAGTTACATACAAAAAGTTTAATTTATTATTGTAGTCAATGCTTCTTTAAAAAGTAAATTCAAAAGATATTGACTGTTGTGTATTTAATAACTAAAACACAGAATTTCAAAATATACAGTGCTCATCATAAATGAGTACACCCCACTACATTTGTCATAAAACCTTTCAGAATCAACATTTTCTATGAGATACAATGCTACCTACAAAATACCCCCACAAATGTGGGCCATTGATTGCAAACAAGATTTGTTAATATACATCCAGGCACTAAAAGAGATTATTCTTAAAGAATGGAAAAAGATAGATGTTGCAAAATGTTGCCAACTTATTCATTCCATGCATAGAAAACTTGGTGCTGTCCTTAAAAATCATAGCGCTCATACAAAATACTAGATGTAGTAGTTTCTGTTGTGGGGTGTACTCATTTTTGCGTCAACCAATTTGATTAAACTGAAGATTTTGTGATCCAAGTTAGATTATTAACCTTAATTTCATGTTATGGAGTTAAAGAAGTGTTCAATAAAACTCAAAGTTTGGAAATTGTTCTTTTGCTCATTGAGCTACTGATTAAATTTGTCCTTTTTAAAGGGGGTGTACTTATTTATGCTGAGCACTGTATATAATAAGATTCTTGTAGGAATGTTGGAACAGGTATTAGCTCCTTAAGTAAGATCAGATGCTGGAAGACTACCAAAGAGCTACCACTACATTTTTTGAAATTTCTACTTTTGAAAGTCATACAGAGAACAAATGAGGACAGAATTGGCACTGTTTGGTGAACTATTTCTTTTAAACGCAAACTTACCTTCATCTGTTTCATCTATGCCAAAGTGTTGTCTGTAACACAGCATGATCTCCATGTTATAGCACTTGTAGATTGCTGTGAAGATCCCTAATACAAGCATGACAGCACCTAGACCGCCAGCCAGCTCCAGCCTGTACACATCTGCTTAAGAACAAAAACACAAGACATTACTAATACACTAAAATATAATGCAATGGAAAGAATCTGGGCTATTCTCATTTTGCTTAAATTCATGTAAAAATGCATTTAAAACATAACCCATTAAAAAATGGGTCAAAGGTAAGCTTCTGTGTAATTTTGAATTTAATTATCTTGTTTGCAATATCAGATAGCGGATCATCTTTACCTTTCTTCTGCAGAATGGCACTTCCACTGCTACGACCAATGTGGTTTTCCACATTACAAGTGTAGTTCCCCATGTCTGTCCCCTCCACAGCATCAAAGATCAGAGACAGCTCCACCTCCTTTTCCCCCAAAAACTCCTGGATCAACCTAAACAAACACATACTACACTGTAGCAAGAGCTTACAGACAGAATTACACACACATAACATACTTTACTGCAAAATATATAGGTATCTTTTGTGTATGTATGGAAAACATCTCAGGTTATGTATGTAACCCAGGTTCCCTGAAAGAAACGAGACGCTGTGTCAAAATGCTTTGTATTCTGAATTACTCGGAATTATGTGTGAAATTCGTCCAAATGGGGGGTGATACATCATAAGGGGGTGACGTCACGACCAGGAAGTTTTAAAAGCACTTGAGCTGCATCAAAACACTTTGGCAAAGAGATGCCCACTATCCCATACCAAAGGTTCCCCTGCCCCGTGTGTGAAATTGCACAGTTAGGGCATGAGAATAAAATAGCCAGTAATAGTTTGAATATCAAGGTCATAATGTTTCAGAAAAGTAAAGGGAGTGGTCCATCTTTACTCTTTTTACTTTTTCTTTTACGAGATGTTTACTCCATGTTCACACAACAGCAGTTCAATAAAAAAAATTCGAAATCAATAAAATTGAACATGTTTGTGTAAGCACTGTTTACTGTATTGCATGGTCAAACACGTAAAGGAATTATCCCGCAGACCATTGCGATTATAAAATGCTTATGATGTGTTTTTTAAGTTTGGAGTTGTACGTTTATACTGTATGTCACCCTACAGTAAGACATTAATTCAAAGCTCTGCTTTTTCAAAAAGCCACCATTCACACCTCTCCCCATCCCCTGTGAACTCGAAGTGAAATCTGTTTTAAAAAGCCTGTAACTTACTGGCATGAGACGTTATTTGTGCGTAAGTGCAAACCATGTATAGATCCCCAAAAAATGCACTTTATATTTGTAACCGCCCTGATTACTAAACATATCAAAATACCTAGATATGATATGTCAAAAGACATATTATATTTAAACCACACAAGGTCCTAAGATAATACTTATTGCTAGGGTGACATGGCAACAGCAATCTCCCAGCACCTGGCCCTCTGTAAAGAACCAATATGTCTAAGGCATGTACGCCTTACCGTGTAACCTTGATATGTGCTGGAGAAAGCACCCTGTTCAGTCTCAACCCCAACTGCTTTATATGATGCAGAACTGCAATCTGCTCTAAAGGAGCTAGAATCAACCAACCGTCAATGTAGTTGAGTATACGGATGCCCTGGTATCGCAACAGGGCCAGAGCCGCATCCACAACTTTTGTGACTGTATGGGGAGAGAGTGCTAGACCAAATGGAAGCACCTGAAACTGGTTAGCTTTGCGCCTGAAAGCAAACCTCAGGAACGTCCTGTGTGCAGGAAAGATGGAGATATGGAAGGACACATCTTTTAGATCTATCATGACAAACCAGTACTTCTTCCTGCATGACTAGAGCATGAGTTGAACCCACCAAAGTGGATTAAACACCACAGAAAGCAGGCGGTTTTTGACTCAACTGGATCTTGTACCCTAGTTCTATAGTATTCAGGACCCATTGTGATACATGAGTACTTTCCAGGCTGCCAAATAGTATTTAAGGGTACCAGTCTCTCAAGACTGGCCTTTAGTAAGTTTTGAATGTGATCTGAGCCCTGGAAAAATATTTCTGCAGGGAGAACTTGCTCTGTTTCTGTGTCTGCCTGTATGAGGAGCTAGTACATGGCTGTTGTTCCCACCTAACAGCATCTACAGAAAGTGACCGGTAAGGGAGGTACCGCTGGAACACCTCCACTTGATTACGAGCCTCCTGAAACCTGTTGACAATGGAGTCAACCGCGTTGCCAAACAGGCCCTTAATGACGAAGCCTCATTGGGTAGGTAACTAACTACAGCCTGCTCCCGGGGCATCGCTATGCTCAGCCAGCCCTGCCACATTAACATAGATGTTGACAGCAGGGCTATATATGCAGGCTGAAAATGTCTTTCCCCAAGACTTAGATATTTCTGCCTTGGCAGAAGCGGGACCAGCACCGCGAGGAATTAATTGTAAAAAGTTTGACAATAAAAGTGGCAGACCGTGGTACGCCACAGCAAAGTGCATGATCGAGCTCTCTTATGCACACATTTTTAATGGCCAGATCTGTAGGTCCAGGAAAAAATGCCTAAGAGCATGGGCCAGCATGTTAAGACAATTTTACATGCCAGGAAAGCTGGCAATCTCTCCTTGGACTTGGCCTCTCATAACCTCATGAATACCAAATATCTAAGGCCTAAAGGCAACGCCGCATGACATTGATCTTGCAGAAAAGATTTCCCTCAGGAAAAAACCCTTTTCCTGATCCACCATTGTAGTGGGCCCATATGCAGTAGGCTGAATGGAATAACAATGGACAAATCTTTTAATGTTTTAATAGAGGACTAGTTCGCGTTGAGGTAATAAGAAAGTAGTGAAACGGCCGTCACGTGATCGCTTTTGACCAATGCGGTGGCCGCATTTAGTCAACAGAAATCCACTATGGCGGCCTGTATGCCTCGGACAGTAGCAGCGACTATGAAGAAAACACTCCCGAAAGTCATACATACGTGAGCAAAAGGATTATAGACTGCGCGCTATACATGTCTTGCCCATAACGAATCAAGAGGCAAATGGACAATCAAGGGAACTCAAGTGGGGAAAAATGCTGTTATTTGTTTCCATGTCCGGGCATAACCTGTATTCTTCCCGCAGGCTGTACGGTTTTCTCAACCATGTCTCTACAACTCAATGTCAATGCACGTTCATTATCATCTGCCATTGCTGCTATTACTGTATTATTTTTTTATTCCATAACACAGCCGGATATATATAGGGTATATTTCATATACCTACATTATATTTTTATTCTCTTCATATATTTCTATTTTACTGTTATGTTATACATACTGTGTACGATTATGAATGTGACAAACAAAATTTGAATTTGATTTATTTTAATTTATTACAGGCCATGGCTATAATCCAGTATGTTGTGTACTCACCATAATTGTGTAGTTGTACGCACTCTGATCCGTTCTCTTACAGCATATATCACTGTTTTTTT